>JACEGR010001808.1:0-151408 GCA_014170235.1 Listronotus bonariensis | reverse complement strand
GTTTTATATTATGGTTTTCAAACTCTTCGAGCTAAACTTATTATAGGTAAATAATTACAAAGTGGCGTTATTTTTTTAAAATTTTACGGGACGTATTTTTTGGACTTTAGAAAATAAAATTATGTAAAATGTCAAAAGAGGGAATTTAATTGCTACGTAAACTTCAATGACTAATATCTTAGAAAATATCAATCTTGGTCATTTGATGCTAGGGGCATTTTTTGTACAAAATTCATTTTCTTCAAAATTATCTTCTTCTTTTGTTCTGTAGCTCTTGTCGTTTCCAAGATAAATGTGAATTTCACGAAAAAATAACGTTAAGTGGCCCGCACTAATTCACCGGTATAAGTTATACTAAATAAATAATAAATAAGTAAGACTAAAATATTTATACATTTGGAGTTTTTACATATTTAGATTGTGCCTCTATGAATCAAAGCTATAAAATACGCACTATTTTTGCATTAAAATTAGTAAATAGATGAATTAGGAACATTAAAACTATATTAACTAGAAATCGTTTTTTTTCAACTTGTTACCCTATTGAACTAAGATATCATTATGTAAAGCATGCAATGCCGCTTAGCAATAAAAAAGTTTTTGTCTATTTTAAATGAAAAACTTCTTTCACACGCTTTGGTTGAGTACCAAATATTTATATTAAACTTTTTGGGGATTTTTTTAAGGTATTTCCAACAAAATTTCGGAATAAGAGCAAAGAAAAAATAGTCGCAAAAAAGCACCCTAATACCACAGTAAAAAACTAGTTTAATCATTTCTACGAACTTTAAATACGCAACTAATGTTTTTCGCAATGGGAACCACACTTGCATCCATACATAACATATGAGTATAATCCGGAAAAGCGTTCTTTTCAATCCTCGTCGTATAATATCTGGTGCGGTCAGAGAAAATATTGATATTGCATCCTTCTAGTTTAAAACTTAGTTTTCATGTAAAAAGTTTTCTCTTGGTTTTATTAACGCCACTGGACCTTTGCTGACCGGGCAAAACTTTATTGACGGCAAACATAAAGTTAAAATATTAAGGCTCGATTCTGAATGAAAAAATATTAAAATTATAGTACCTACTATTAAGTATTTGTTTTTGTTTTTTGAAAAATACATGAATGCTAAAAGCAACGTACCGTCAGTGTCTTAGGCGTAAGGAGGTGTTTGTTAACACGTACTTTAATACTTAAAGATTTGAAGAAGAAGGAAAGATCTTTTAAAGCAGTAGGTTCCACATTTTAAACGCTCCACGAACAAAAGAGCAAACAAAGTGGGAAGTTCGGGCGAGTTTAGTTGTACCACATAATGATGCATACGCCGCAACCCAGCCCAACGATTTTCTCTGTTAGAAGCTGCAAGTAGATAAATTACAATTAAAAACAGAAGCCGTGGTAGCACCTATAAAAAGCGAAAGATCCCCACAGCCTGACCTACCTAGAAACTTAAGACGTAGCCTAAAAATTAATCAAAATAATAAATTAAAACTAAAGCACCTTTTTATTAGGTAATTTGAATACGAAAAATGATATCAATACCGTACTTTTCTAAAGCAACCGCGTCCCGAAATAGACTCTAGTCTCCTTTATTGTTAAGGAAGTACCAACGTAATAAAACTTTAATAGCTGCTGTAAGTAGACAATACCTCTAAGCGTATGATTTTACGATTAGCCAGCAGATAAATAAATAGCCCGTTAAAAAGCCACGCCGCGACCTAATAGCGGAGATTATTAACGAACTGTGAAAAACTGTCTGTATTGTTTGTGTGTCGCGAATCTCATTTATAATTATTTCCTACAGGGTCGGCTTTAGCTTAGTAAACAATTTAAACTTCTAAAAGTATATTGTATTTTCGTGTCAAATAGCAGTTTATCTCAGTGGCGGCCCGTCAGGGGATGCAAGGAAAGCATTGCTTCCCCTAAAAATCCTAGCAAAAATAAAGGACATGTTTCCTGGTAACATTTCTGACATTTTTTTCTTTAACAAAAATATTAATTTTAATAATTTCTTTTTTGATCATATTATGATTTACCTTCGAGTTACGATATAGATTTCACAAAAATTCTGCCGCCATAACATAATCAGAAGTCGTGTAATTTGGATTCATTTTTATAAACATTTAACAAGATATACGAAGACGATGGTGAAAGGAAGTAGATCTAAATGTAGCAAAATATGTTTCCTTTCAGTTAAAGACTGACTCCAAAAATAGGCAACTTAAAATACAAAGACATCAAAATTCCATTGTTTTTTTTTCAGTGTGTTACAGACTGGATGAACACTCGACGTTTGCTTCCTGAGTGATTCTCGTCGATGATTGTTGTTTGGCTCAGGATTTTCGTGTACGGGATATTGAGATTACGTCTTGATTTGTGATGAGTTGCAAGGTTAGGTTAGTGACTATTTTTAGTTTGTTAGGTGCGCGTGTTCTGTAATTGAATTTCGTAATTAGCATAATGTTGCCTATTTATGACCAAGTGTGTGTTTTATTAGAAACGCCATTCTCTAGGTGGACAAATCAGGACCAAAGGGGCTTTTAAATTCGGCCAGACTGGTAGTTATAAGAAATAATTACGCATACAAAATCCAACGACAAAGTTTTACCGCGGAAGTTTCGCGTGGTATAGGGATATAAATGGATGTGCGGGTGCGGTAGTTGTTAATTAAATAAACTTTTGGTTTACATTGTTTAATACTGAGCGCAAAATCAACAAACATGTTTACAAGTTTAAGGTCCTATTATTTAAGAAGTAGATAATTGCTTGCGAGAGTAATTTTTTTGAAATTCATTTATTTTTAGTTTGCCGTCTCCTGTTCTTATGATCAAAAGTAAGGAAATGTAACTTTTATATTGCAAGAGGTCGTCAATATTTATACTATTTATAGTAAAAAAAAACTGCTGTCCTTATTTTTAAAGACGCCACTAGTTTAACTACTGCTTTGGAATACAAATCTGCAGCCTATTTTAATGACATAGGGTAAGAAATTAATTTGTAATACACTGAAATGCGACAAACGACTTTACGTTAAGTATGAGAAATTTAAATTTTACCAGTAGCGTCTTGGTATGATCTACAAGTAAGTGTTTGTTACTAGTAAATTTGTTATTAGTAACAATACAATAGTACATTACACACCCAGGAGGAAAGTGTATCATTACTATCGAGAAAAAAGGATGGTTTACCGAGGCGCATAGTGTCGAGGTGAACCATTTCTTAAGACTGTAGTGAGACTTTTCACTAAAGTTTTTCTTCAATATAATATTTATACTCTGTTTTTTTATTTATATATACATATTTTTTTATTAAAAATGCGTTAACCTAACAAGACGATTTTTAACTTGTTAAGTACTCCACTATATATGTATCGCAGAGACATCTAAAATGTCAGACAAAATTTCAATTTTTCGTCGGTTGTTAGGCTTACTTTTATTTTATTTTACTCTCGGTCCACGGAAGGAAAGTTGGATTTTATTCTGTGGGATAAAACTAAAATAAGAAAAGTTACGTTTTCAAATTTTTTAAATATCAAAAATGTCAACATTACATACCTACATGGCTGTGAATAAAATTGTTTAAATTAGAAAACTAATAATATTTTTAAAGCTCTTTATGAATAAAGATAATATGTGTTCCAGTTACATACTAAAAAATCATTTTTTAAATGGAACATCCTGTATATTTTATTACTATTCGAAAAATCTATCAAATAGCCCTAAAAAAGTTAATATGTTGATATGTGATATATCAAATTTTGTAGGACGTTTCAAAAATATTGGTGTGTACCTATAGTCCCTCGATGGATGCCCGCTTTATAAATTTTACCATGCGAGCGTCCACGCTGGGTGTCTATAGTGAAAACTAAAATTTTCTTTGATAAAATGCAGTTTAAATATTAGCAGAATTAATCAGAAGTTTATAAGTACAAAAACCGTATAAACGTGTGTCAAATGGTCTGAAAAGCAAAGGAATTTTTAAAAGGAAAAACTTTGTATTTTTACCATTAAAAAAATATTTATAAGAGCTTTAAGAAAATACCACATTTGATAAGTCTTGTTTCTTATAGTTTTGAAAATATGTCCATTGTCAATTATTTTTATAATCTTTAATCCTTAAGTCCCGTTACACATAGAATGCACAAACGCATTACGGCCTACGCCTGATGCATAGAGGTAATGTAATCTATCACAAGCGGGCGCGAGGCGTATATACGCGTTAGGTTATATTACTTTCAATGTAAAACTTTTTGTCGGGGGTAGGGCGTACGCTGTTCGTATGTCTCATGTGTAACGAGACTACGAGCGTTAAAATGCTACTTATTTGCTAATTTAAACAATTTTGTTTTTTAACTAATAGCAAAGTTTCTAATGACAAACACCAAATTTATGTGGTCCTGTATATGGCTTTTGCGATACATTTTGTAACTTAAAAATGTTAAATCGCATTGTGCAAACGCAGTAAAGCTGCTGTTTTATTTTCGCCGTAAACTCAGCACGACTTTGACGAGTAGACAACCATTTTGATAACAAATCGTCCCACCTTACGTTCTCGTAAAGACAAAAAGAAAAAAGTCAAGCCATCATCAATCATCGTAAACTCAAGTAAATACCGTTCGTTCCGGAGTTGTAGTCCCGTATAAGACCGTAACAAATAGCTAATGAAAATGTTTGCGAGTGCCCCCGAGAGCAGGACACACAAGCTATGGCGACCGACCCTAACAAAGTCAGAGTCGTTGAAATCGAGACACAAGAGAAACGAAAGAGAATTGCCGACGTCACCGGTGAGAAATGACTGGAATCCACCGAGGAAAACACCACATAATGCACGAGGCAGGTAGAGGACGCTCCGCCAACTTGGAGAATTGCAGCCATTTGTTTCCATCGTACGTAGAAAAGCGAATCAGTATGGATGCCCTCGCGACCGCTAAGGCAAATGAAGAGTTATGGTGCTCTGAGAGGATGCTAAGTGGTGGACGATTGAAATGTTGATGGGAAAGGAGTCTTTGTCACGGGCGTAATGAGCTTTTTATTTTGCACTCTGGGGGTGAAAAAGCAACAGTCATCAAGAATAATGTAACCGATTAACAATAAGAAGAAGAACAAAAAATTATTTCCTAAGCGTTTATAAAATTATTTTCGAAAGTTTTGACTTAAATAGAATACAAATACTAAATAAACTTATAAAGAATATACAAATCCGTTTTTAAATGCCTATTAATTTCTTTTTATTTAATTTTAATTAGAAAAAAACAAATTTTTATTAAATCTTTCCTTTTTTGGTTGTTGCCTTTTTGGCAGTTGTCCCCAAAATCAATTCTGCGTACCGCACTGACTTTGGTAAAGAAACATTTTATTATGGAACTAAAAAAAAGTTAATTTTTTGGTTTAAAGAAAAAATTTAAGTATTAAAGGTGAATCCTCTACTTGTATTTTTTTCGTAAATTTAATAAAATGTTATCGACAAATGCTTAATTTTGCCAAATTATCTATACATTTTTTTAAGTACCAAAATCAGTTAAAGTTTTTTTTTACTCCACAATTTTTTAAGCAAGAATTTTAGATGCCTTTAACAATAACAACAAGGCAAATGTTTTTCCGTTGTGATTTGACGATAAAATTTAATTAAGGGGGGTCCATTTTTGGGCCCTTTTTACCCCCTGGTGAGATTTGATGAGATTTGCTTCAACCCCTCTCGCCATACCCCAACCTTACGTGAGATTTATGGGAATGTAGAAAGGCACCATTTTTAAAACCGGAATAGTGGCAAATGACACTGCATCACAGGATACATTTTTCCTGGGAGAACCTGCCAAATCTCGTTTTGTTTCCAGAGAAAGAAAAATTACGTGGTATGTTCACAGACTCCCCTCCTCCAATGGTGAGATGAAGCGAGATTCAAATGCAATAAGGGAAAATGTACATAGTCGGTTTTTTGTGCCTGCAGCTCAAGTCTAAATAACCAAGAACTTACGTTGTTTTAGGTTTATAAAATTAATTTAAACGGTTAAGGAAGGTTAACCATTCTATGTTGTTATATAGTGATGACTAATATTTTTTGTTACTGATATGTCCTGTTTTTAAAAATGCTTGCTTGTAGCTGAGACACAAACCAAAATCTGGTAATTTCTGTTAATATTGTTTATCATGTTGGATCAAGATACCCATTTTTATCAGCTAATTGACCGTATTGCATTAAACATTTATTTACATTAAACATTAAATTCCTTAATCTGAATCGCGAATACAAAAGACTGTCCGTTTTAAATTCCAAAATAAAGCACATTGAAAAATAAAATTGACAACCGTCTGCCAGGGACCAAAAATTGAATCTCAAATCGAAAATTGCCATCATATAACTGAGCAAAAGTGATAAAGTAAATATTTAATTTGTTTTAAACTAGCTGTTTAAAAAAGACAGAAAAAATAATCTGCACGTTTATGCTTTAGAAAGAAGATGCCGGTAGAGCACTTTTTTTTGCTGTTTTGATTATTTTTATATGAGCTGTACTAAAATTGATTGACTTCGCGGCTATAATATTTATTAAGAATCGGATATCGTAACTATATAGTAACCAAATTTTTGTGATTTTAAAACCATGCAAAGTCCATACACAAACGAGGTAACTGTTTAGAATTGATGGAATGGAATTGGTAATTTCATTCAAGAATTGTTTGAACAAGAATAATCAATCAAGCAGCCAAGAAAAAGAATTAAGATTTTGGTTGCTACATTGGGCAACTTTTTTAAAAACTTTTGGGGGTTCAGCTGCCCCTCTTTGCCCCCCTTGGCGACGCCCTTGAAGAGGACCTATCTAGTTAAATCAAAGACAATTAGAGTTTTACTATAGACACCCAACATGGACGCTCGCTTGGCAAAATGTATCAAGCGGCAAATTATATACGGTTATATATAAAATAAGGTGTGTACCTATAGTCCCTCGATGGATAACCGCTTTATAAATGTCGCCATGCGAGCGTCCACGCTGGGTGTCTATAGTGAAAACTCAAATTGTCTTTGGTAAAATGCAGTTTAAATATTAGCAGAATTAATCAGAAGTTTATAAGTACAAAAACCGTATATACGTGTGTCAAATGGTCTGAAACGCACAGTCAAGAATTCGTACTTTGGCAATTGGCCGATTTGGTTTGCTTTTACCAAAGCCAAATGTATGGAAACCTTGCCAATTTGGCCAAAGTTATGCCGAAACTTTGTTTGGTCAGTAAAAGATGTGTAAGAATAAGCTGAAAGTGATTAACCCATAAAATTAACAATGAAAGGTCTAAGCAGTTAGACCTATTTTTTATTGATGCATGTTAAAAAGACGCTCTAAAGGAAGAACACCTTTTTTCTACCTTTCACGTTGATAACGTTAAACTGTTACCTAAAAAATAGTGTCAAATATACGAATTAATATTAAAAGAAAACAAGGTGTAGCTATAGGTCCATTCTAAGCATGACATTTTTTAGAAAAGTTATTGCACTATTAAAAACTAAATAAAGTTTTTACGAAAAAAGTTCATTATAATGGTCACATTCACTAGATCTTTACGATATGTACAGGGTTTTTATTTAAATTTTGCCATCCACTTTTAACTATGACCAAGAAGGATAGAAATAAAAACGTCCTGGATATAAATTTAATACTCTTTTAGCTGTTATATTTTAAGCATAAAAAAGAAACAAATGAACATCAAAAGCTCAAGGAAAATAAAAAGGTAAACTTTTTAAATGTAATACTCTGTATATTACGTCACCATTTAAAAGTTCTTTAAAAAGCTTTACAAAAATACCACAATTGTTAAATCCATCTTTAATAGTTTTTGAAATATGACCACCTAAATCTGACATAATATCATCATCGTCACATTAGAAAGTTTACCTCTTCACTTTTCTTGAGTTTTTAATGTTCATTTGTTGTTTATTTTATGCTTAAAAGATAGTAAAGGAAAAATAATAAAACTTTTATAAAGGACGTTTTTTCCATACTTCTTGGTTATAGTTAAAATTAGGTGCCAAAATATAAACACAAAACTCTGTACGCATATTTACGATATATTGAAGTTGTTTTGTTTTTATTGGTACACCCGGTATAAAATGTCATCGACTGGTCGGTCGTTAAGATGACCCACACCCTGGACGACCAGTGTTATTTATGACCCTCTACGCGACTAATTAGATCATATTCCACTTTCATTACGTTAATTGAAAAGTTAAGACAACGACTGCAGTATATCATTGGCCATAGAAAATTTATAAATGGCGGTTTGGCGATAACGAATATGGGAGCAGGTCCAATTTCCTAATTATATATGCGAGAGGTTTTTGAAGGATGGGTTTGTAATAAAGTTAGTTTAATTTAAATTGGTTGAGTTTTTTAATATCTCTCTACCTAATGTAATTATAACTACGATGCCAATTTCCACATACGTACAAAAGCGTTTATAAAGGGTTGGGTTTTTATTCTGGTAAGATTATTACATACTGCTTTAATAAAAATCCTGTAAAATCATGGTTAAATGTTACCATGCTCTTTCAGTGATTTGATTACTGTTTTTTCTTAATAATAAAAAAATTACGTTAATAGAAAAGTTAAGGCAACGACTGCAGCATATCATTGGCCATAGAAAATTTATAAATGGCGGTTTGGCGATAACGAATATGGGAGCAGGTCCAATTTCCTAATTATATATGCGAGAGGTTCTTGAAGGATGGGTTTGTAATAAAGTAAGTTTAATTTAAATTGGTTGAGTTTTTTAATATCTCTCTACCTAATGTAATTATAACTACGATGCCAATTTCCACATACGTACAAAAGCGTTTATAAAGGGTTGGGTTTTTATTCTGGTAAGATTATTATATACTGCTTTAATAAAAATCCTGTAAAATCATGGTTAAATGTTACCATGCTCTTTAAGTGATTTGATTACTGTTTTCTCTTAATAATAAAAAAATTACGTTAATAGAAAAGTTAAGGCAACGACTGCAGCATATCATTGGCCATAGAAAATTTATTAATGGCGGTTTGGCGATAACAAATATGGGAGCAGGTCCAATTTCCTAATTATATATGCGAGAGGTTCTTGAAGGATGGGTTTGTAATAAAGTTAGTTTAATTTAAATTGGTTGAGTTTTTTAACATCTTTCTACCCAATGTAATTATAACTACGATACCAATTTTCACATACATACAAAAACGTTTATAAAGGGTTGGGTTTTTATACACTGCTTTAATAAAAATCTTGTAAAATCATGGTTAAATGTTACCATGCTCTTGCAGTGATTTGATTACTGTTTTCTCTCAATAATAAAAAAATTACGTTAATAGAAAAGTTAAGGCAACAACTGCAGTATATCATTGGCCATAGAAAATTTATAAATGGGGGTTTGGCGATCACGAATATGGAAGCAGGTTTCATTTCCTAATTATACAGGGTGTTCACTTATTGCGGTAAGAAAATTAAAAGTGTATATATGTCATTTCTATGAAAAAATGTGTATCTAAACATGGGTCCTTAAATTTTCGTTATCAAGTTACATCGTATTAAATTTTCCAGAAAATTTAAAAAACACATTTTTTTAATAAAGTTTGTTAGACAAAATATAAACATTATTTAATTAGGTATTGGTTGTTGTTGTTACATAATTGCTAATAAAAAGTTAAAAAACTTAATTTTAAAAAAATACCCTTATGTTTCTTGTATGATCCAGGAATAAGCAATTAGAGGATTTAATTTTTTTCTGAAAAACTAAGCAAGCTATGTAAACATATTGGGATACAAAAAAGTTGTATTTTTAAATGTTTTATCCTGAAAAATATAAAAGTTGCAAGAAAAGTCTGGGGCGTAGATTTTTTTGTCAATAATATAAGCAAAGTTGCGTTCCACGCCGCCACTGGTCGCCATTATTAAAATTTGTTTAGGGCTAAATAAACTTTTTATTTTACCATATACCTAAGCCGAATGTTAATAAAATTGGATAAAGCAAATTAAAGATATAACTATAAACCGGATTTTATTTTTAAATTTTAACACCCTGTATTTTAGAAACAAGGCATTTTTGGAACTATATTTATATAAACATTTTTTTTTATAAAACTGAACCTGGAACACACCCTTAAATTTTATTACTGTAATTAGATAACACCTCGCTTATACAAGAGGTTTTTAAAGAATAAGTTGGTAATAAAGTTAGTGAAATTTAAATTGGTTGAGTTTTTAAACATCTCTTTACCTAATGTAATTTAAAGTACGTTACTTATTTCCACAAACAAACGCATTCACAGGGAGTTGCGTTTTTATTCTGGTAATATAATTAGACTTTGCTTTATTGATAATTCTGTAGGGTAATGGTTACCAAAAGTCTGGAGGCACATTAGGGTGGTCTTTATTCCTAAACCTGGCAAGTCAGGACAGGATAAAGCAAATAAAGCAATAAGTCTTATGTCGTTTGTACTAAAGACACTTGAGAAACTGGTAGATATGCATATTAGAGGGGGTGTCTTGGTAAACAGACCACTACACAAGGCCCAATATGCATACACAGCAGGTTTGTCAACGGAAACGGCACTCCATGACCTTGAACAAAGGGTGGAGTACGTTCTGAAACAAAGAGGTGTTGTTGGGAGCTTTTCTCGATATAGAGGGCGCATTTGACAACACCTCTTTTGAAGTGATCACAAGGGCGATTCGTCACAGGCAAGTTGACGAAACATGCTGCAGATGGATAGGCTGCATGCTAAAAGACCGTGTGATTCACTCGATACTCTTGGGTGAAACTCTGTCGGCGCGGGTAGCAAGGGGATGCCCACAGGGGGAGTATTAACTCCCTTCTCTGGAACCTTGTTGTGAACGGGCTGATAGACAGGCTTAAGAGCAACAACCATGAAGTTTTAGGGTATGTGGATGACATAGTCATTGTATGCCAGGGCAAATTCAATACTACGGTCAGAGAGCGAATGCAACAGGCTCTGAATATAGTAGCTATTTGGACGGAAGAGGTTGGTTTAAAAATCAGTCCAACCAAATCCAGAATAGTGCCTTTCACAAAAAGAAGAAAACTAGAGGGGTTGGGTCCTCTTAATCTTCAAGGCACTGAAATACCAATGATGGAGGAGGTTAAGTATTTGGTTATATTTGACTCAAAACTCACCTGGAACCACCATTTGGACAAAGCAATCAAAAGAGCGGAAATAGCATTAATTCTGGCTCGCAGAACATATGGCAAAACGGCTATGCTTCGGCTGGGCAAGGTTCAAAGACTAGCCTGCCTTGGCATAGCGGGATGCATTAAAAGTACACTAACAGCGGTCTTGGAGACCCTACTTGACCTCCCGCCACTGCATATAGTGGTACAAGGGGAGGCGAGAATGGGGGTATACAGACTGAAAAATAACCTGAGCAACACAAAAGTTAGATTAGGACACATGGAAATAAAAAATATCATAAGGAGTCCCATAATGGATATGAGGACAGACTATATGACCCCACAAATCGTACCCAGAAGACCCTTTCAGGGGACAATACACCCAAGGGAGAACTGGGCAAACGAAAATTTCAGACTCTTTCTTCGAGGTCAAACCTGGTATACGGACGGGTCCAAAACCGAAGAAGGGTCAGGAGCAGGTGTCTACAGTGAGATGGGAAACACTCGTTTGACCTTTCCACTGGGAAACCACGCCTCTGTATTTCAAGCAGAAATTTTTGCGATCTTACAATGTGCCAGGATTAACAACCAAAGGCCCCGCACAAATTGTACAATCATACCCTTCATACGGATAGTCAAGCAGCCCTTGGTGCACTAATTAATCCCAAGGTATCGTCTTGGCTGGTACTAGAATGCCTCGAGGAACTCAGGGAACGGGCGGAACGCAACAACACGAGGTTGATGTGGGTGCCAGGGCATTGCGGAATTCGAGGCAATGAAAACGCAGACGAACTGGCTAGAAGGGGGTCAGCCACGACATACGTCGGGCCAGAACCAGTCCTTGGAGTGCCAAAGAGTACCTTCCGGAGTGCGGTACAAAACTGGGTAAAGGACCAGCAAAGACTGCACTGGGAAAGGCTTCCTCAACACATGCATGGGAAACTATATACCTCTGGACCATGCACAAAAAGAACTAAAGAACTACTCAAAATGGGTAGGAATCAGCTAAGAACGATCACAGGTTTCCTCACCGGACATGCTCCAGTGAAAGAACACCTAAATAAAATGGGATTATACAACGGAGATCTGGACTGCATATTATGTGGAGCAGAGACCGAAACAGTATCCCACATACTGTCAGAGTGTGAGGCGCTGGATCACAAAAGACAGGCAATCTTCGGGGATATTAGAGTGCCCCCGGAAATATATGGTACGCACCCAGCAGACCTATACCGCCTTCTTTAAGGAACTAGGGTACTGGAATGGGTACAATAAAACGGGAGTTTGGTACAATAAGCCTTCAGGCTGCAGTGCCACCGGACATGCAGACGGCTCCCTGGGAAAAAAAAGGGTAATGGTTTAATGCTACTATCATAATCATGCATTCGCTGTGAATTTTAGTCGCAACAAGTCGAGCTCGAGATTTTGGGGTGTCTAGATTTTTTTATAACTTTACGAAGAGTAAGTAACAAACCTGTGCAGGCTAACCGTTTCGTGGATAGAGCAAGTCTGTGCAGTTTTTTAGCCTTATTAACCTTTTTATGTCTATACTATTTTTTTTAAATTTAGCTACATCAGCATGTGGGCTACAGAAAAATTTTAATATAAGACGAGGGTTTTTTTATGGAATTAAACGAAGAGATACAGTAGGGGACTGTGATAATAATTAATTTTATTCTAAATTACCACATTTTTAACAGACTTTAAAATGGATGAGGTTTTCAATTCGTTTGTATGTTCTTTTGTGTGTATGTTACGAAATTACTCCGGCCTTTAGGGACAGATTTTAAAATTTGTTTTTTTCTTTTTAATTTGAAAGAGTGCATTTTCGCGATGGTCCCATGGAGGTGGTTTGGAGGGATTAATAAAGGAAATAAAAAAATCAAGTCCATTCTATTTTAATAAACTTTTTAAAAATGTATGCCTTTTACTTTATCTTAAGGTTTTAGTATTATTAGATTGAATCGTTAGATATTTTTTTAAAATTCTTTCTTTGTCAAATAGTTGAATTCCGGTTGTCCTTATTCTTTTATCAAGATAATTCTGATGATATATTAAGTAAAGCTGTAAATATCCTTAACATCAAAACAATATCTTGATTTATTATTGACCCAATAACCCTTATTTTTTCTGCCGACTCCTTCACATCTTTGGAACAAACTCAAACAACCCAGCGGGGACCCTAAAAGGTCTGCAGTTTGAAAATGTCCTTACAAGAAAGCCCATCTGAAACAAGCCGGAAATCTTGCTCGCGGCAAGAAGGAAACTAGACAAATGGAATGATAACATATACCGACTCAGTTATATACATATCTCGTTGTTTTATCTTTATGTATTTTGCAACTACGACAGTCCTGTGTAAGTCATTCTCAGTGTGAACTCTGGCACACGTACTTATTTCCGCTTTCGCTAAACATAAATCACCACTAGCTTATTAAGTTTGTGCTTTATTGTACTAGAACTGTAGCCTTGACTTATTTTTTAGTTTACTTTACGTTTTTCAAATTTGTCAGCATACCAAATTTAGTGTAATATATACCGAGGTAAAAATTATGATACGCTACTGCTTTTTCT
Source organism: Listronotus bonariensis (assembly GCA_014170235.1). NCBI lineage: Eukaryota > Metazoa > Arthropoda > Insecta > Coleoptera > Curculionidae > Listronotus > Listronotus bonariensis. Next base: position 137,685 of record JACEGR010001808.1, on the reverse strand, counting down.
TAAAACAAAAAATAATTTCATAGTTTTTATTTACTTATGAGCAAATAAGATCTCTTGATTTTGTTTCGTTTAATGCATATTTTTCTTGCAAAAAATAAGAAGCAATTCTTGGCATTCAAATATATAGTGATAATAGTGAGTAATAAGTGTAAAAATTAGTAAAAATTCTGAAGATTTTATAAGACAGTGTAAAAAATGTTTTGAGTTTGACTTTTTTTTACAATGGAAAACACATTTGTTAACAATGGAAAAATTAAACGTTCAAATGCGAAACTGGACTTTTTAGCAACATTGAAATCATTTAAGATTTTGTTCATCGTTTTATCACTCTAGATGTGACTTCAGTGTAATTTCTTAGACTGGGTAAATGTAAACATTCGAAAAAAATCTTATTTACAGAAGAAATAAATAACTTTTTATTAATACAAAGTACCCTCTTATATCTAAGCCTTAAAATTACGGAAATCAATGAATTAATTATCATTTATTCCAACATCCACCCTGTATGCCAAATTAGCTGCTAATTTAACTTCCAACTAACAAAAAACATGGGTGAAAAAATTCTTAACGAAAGAAGAGGATATAGCAGCCGTTAATGTATAGATAGATAGATAGATAGATAGATAGATAGATAGATAGTTTATATTACCAAAAAGAGTACATTGTCGTACATAGGTTCGTCAGTAGATATATGCATATACATGATGGTAAATACTTAATGAATAAAAATAAAAGAAGTATACATGTAGACTACAAAATTAAATTAATTAAAATTAAAACACAATAAAATACAAATAAATATCCAAAAGACATGTAAAAACAAACAACAGAAATTGAAAACAAACAACAGAAATTAAAAACAAATAACAGAAATTGAATATATATTTCAAGAGTCTTTCAAATATTACTTTAAGGATTAAATCTATAAATTGGAAGATCATTTGCACAGATGTACTAAAGATTATGGATATTTCAATAAATAGTTAAATAAGGTTTAACTCATACGATCGTGTTTTTCTCACACAATGTGAAAAATAAATTTTATATAATAAAGTTTAACTTAAAAGCGTTAAATTTGCACCAACCTGAACCTAAGAAGTTAAAACTATATAAAATTGACTAGACATTGTATTTATTACTGGGCGTTTTATTATGGTGTAGGGTGTAATTTAATTGATGGCTGAAATTACAGGGTATGATTCCTTAGCTTATTTTAGGAAGAAAAGTTCATATGAATATATGTCCTAAACGTCTTAACTTTTGAGATACAGGGTGTTAAAATTTTCAAAAAACCCAGAAAATTCGAAAACACTTATTTTAGTAAAGACTGTTATACTGGATATATACCTTATTAAAATAGGTATTTATCATTTTTGTTACATAATTGCTGATTAAAAATTATATAACCTAATTTTTAAAAGAAAAATATCCCAAATGGTTCTTTTATGGACTAAAAATATGCAATAAAGTTAATTTTATTTCTTTTCTCTTAAACTAAACAAGATACGGAAAAAAGACATAAAAGCAATATTTTTATTTGCTTAATATAAAGAAAGCACAAAAACGTTACACATACTTACACAATCAGTGGCGTACCGTTTTTTGTTGGAAATATTTCTTCATTTGCCTCTCAAGACGCAACTGGATTTATTACATTTAGTTAAGTTACTGATAAATTACACCCTTAATTCCAATAATAATATTGCCAAATTTAAACAAAATTGGGTATTGAATAGTTAGGATATTTAATTTTTTTTTTGAAATTTTAACCTGTGCCTCAAAAGTTAAGAGGTTTAGAACAAATGTTTATATACTCTTTTCTTCCTAAAATAAGCTAAGAAATCATACCCTGCAATTTCAGTCATCAAATAAATTACACCCTGTATTATTATTCTATTTTCTTTCATTATTATGACTTATTATTTTATACAGTGCATTGCCTATAAAACGAGCCACCCAGTATAGTGCCGTTATTTGTAGAGTTATAAAAAAATTCTGAAACACGCCAATTTTGATTTTTAGAGGGACACTTTTCTATGTCATTTTTTTTTGTTCAGAGCTATTCTTTCCCCTATCAACACAAACGTTAAAAATTTTAAATGGGCAGGGGGTCAAGTAATACCAAAACTTAAAGGGTTCTTTTTTAATGGTCTTTGGTTTTTTAAAATCGGTTTAGTAGTTTCCGAGAAAATGGAGGCATTCCATTTAAGAGAAAAATCGCATATTTTCTGAGTTTTCGCGTATTTTAAAAAAAATCAAGATAGCCCATTAACGTATGTAGCTCAAAGAATTTGAAAATCGTGTTAAAAAAAAATTGCATAAAAGTATAACGCCATAAATGATGCGTTTTTAAAATAGAACACTTTATGTATTGAAATATTTTCAAATTCTATGTTTAATTCTAATTATTTTTTAATAAGGGTACTATATGTCTATCTTCAACTGTTTTTAAGTTATTGACGTTAAGCAGTATCTACTACATATTTAAAAGTAAAAGAAGTTATAATCTCATTTACATGTTTTGTGGTAACAATTTAAAGCCGTTCCTGATTTTTTACGATATAGTCGAATCGACTTGCCAAGACAAGCTCTGAAACATAAGGTTATATCTCTGGATTTCAACCAAATCCATAACCGTTTGTCAGAGCTAATGTTTGGCAGTATATTTCAAGAAGGGCGTCCTTATGCATATTGTGTCCATACGCACACTGGAGGGACTTGAGGGGATTCTCCCATTTCTCCATAGTTGTTTCAATTTATAGGGTCGTATTGTATAAACTAGATTGCACTAATTTTCCGGATGCCTACTGGTAGATGACGGTTTATTGGCATAAGTAAGAGCGGAGACGCGTCCGGTTCTTTTAAATTTTAAACAAAGCTGTATAGACGAAATTATAAGCAGCCTTAAATTGGGTAGAAATAAATCGGATATATTGTTTTTAAATTTTCTTTCCTTGTATTTTCGTCTATAGAAAATGCAATTTAACATTTGTCCGTTATATTACCATATATGCACAGTAAATTATAAGGAAGGGGCAGAGATTTGTAGACTTAAAAGATTTTTTTTGTTTTTTTCTTTTTGATAGCTTAGATAAAGAGCTGAAAAGAAAAACGCCAGTCGGTAATTAATTTTGTGTTATTAATTAAAGCGAATTTGGTATAAAATTTTGGATTGGTTAAAATAAATTTAAAGAATTAGCCTAAAAGATGATAACCAAATAAGTATAAAAATCCTTTTAAAAAATCCCGTTTCTGATTAGATAGATATTCTTACAATATAGGCATAATAATAAAAAATTTAAAATGATAAAATTGTACAAAAAATGGTTGAGTATAAGGCTGTATGATAATAATAAAAATGTGTTGTATAAAACATAGTTGTTTTAGATTAAAACGATTTTTAGGTTTTTTTTAACCGTATGTTGTTTTGACAAGCATAATTTTAATTTGACAGCTGATCGCCACTATCAAATGTCAACATATTGGAACCGTCGCCTTTTAGATGAGAAATAAAGTAACAAAAATAAGTAGTACAATTCTAAACATCTAGAAGGTAATAATCACAAAACAATTTTAGTATTAGGTTTAAGTGAGAAAAACGTTCTATTTTTGACAAGTATTATTATTAATAGTTATTTATTAGATAAGTGAGTTATATTACATATAAGTCACGCAAGAAAAGTTTAACTCTCGAGCCCGAAGGGCGAGAGAGTAATTTTCTTAAGTGACTTATATGTAATAACTCACGTGTCTAATACAAAATTTTATCCAACACTTTCGTATAAATCGTTTTTAATATCGAAAATAATTTGAAAACGTCATCCATTATTTGTTACTTGTCATTGTCAACACCAGCAACAAAATTTTGTATTTTTTGGAAAGCAAGCTTGTTTGGTTGTAATGCATTTTGTTGGTAACTACGGGTTTGTTTAGTAAACAACTTTGTAGACAAACATAAAAATGCTTTGCGAAATGGAAAATTGTGAAGTTCCTGCGGAAATTTTGGAAGACGCTGCGGTAGCGACATGCAGTTTAATTCCAGAGAAGTCAAAACTAACGTACAATAAAGAATTTGAAGATTTTGAAGCATGGAGAAAAAGGCGAGGAGTTGGTACTATAAATGAAGATGTTATTATGGCTTACTTTCTGTTTTTATCGAAAAAAGTTGCTCCCTCATCAATGTGGACCAAGTATTCAATGATAAAAACGACCTTAAAAGTATATAAGAACGTGGATATAGGGAGGTATGGAAAAGTTGTCGCTTATTTGAAGAGCAATTCAAGAAATTTCAAACCGAAAAAGGCAAAAATTCTGGAGAGGCAATACATCGAAAAATTTTTGGCTGAGGCACCTGACGACGAGCACTTAATGTCAAAGGTATGAATTTACTTTAGTTTCTGGTATTAAATATTTATCTGTTCGGATTTTTATAGGTTGCATTGATATTGGGAATCGCTGGTGCATGCCGTTGTGACGAACTAACTCGCTTAAGTATTGAAGATATAGTAGATAAAGGCCAGTACATATATGTTTCTATACCTGATACCAAGACGAACAAATCGAAAAGCTTTACAATTTTAAAAGAAGGATTTTTGGTAAATGTGCTTGAATTATTTAGAAAATATGTGTCCCTAAGGCCAGAGAACACGCCTCACAAAATATTTTTGTCAACTTTCAAAAAGGCAAATGCACTAGGCAATGCGTGGGAATAAATAAAATTTCGAAAATTCCGAGAGTAGTTGCTCATTATTTGCAACTACCTGATGAAATCTTATATAGTGGTCATAGCATGCGGCGTTCTTCAGCGACACTTCTAGTCAACGCTGGGGCCGATATCACCAACCTTAAACGCCATGGCGGGTGGAAGTCTTCTACCGTGGCAGAAGGATATTTAGAAGATTGCATCACTCTAACAAGTTTGAGATTGCAAGACGAATACAGGGTGAAGAGCGCACCAAGGCAAGTACTAGTGCTGAAAGACTTCCTGAAGAACACTCCACACAATGTAACGTTGTCCAAGATAAATCTAATATAACAATTACTGTTAATATAAACACGAATAAATTGCAGTATAATATATTAGTTGTTTTATGTTATTTTTTAATTGTGAAATGTTGGAAGTAATAAAGAATTAGTATAGAGAGAGAGAAGAGTAGAGCTAAAGTCTATAATTCACTAGTGATCTAAAGGGTACTTTAGCTCACTAGTGACTTATAGTACACTTTATATCCCCAAAATCTGATCAATTATGCAGATATTATATGTAAGTGTTGGATAAACTTTTTTATAAGTAGTCAAATGTTTAACACATTATTTTTGACCAGTGTCACATTCCTGACACGGTATACAGGGGCATCCTAATTGGGGTAAAAAATTGGTATTTTTGGAGGTAATTCTGTAAAAAAAAATAAATAAATATAGGTCCGAAAATGCATTGCTTTTAAGATAAAGGGTGGTAAAAGTTTTTATAATAATATCTTAAGAGCTAATTATTGATCTTCAAAAAATTTGGTATTACTTTCAGCAGTTAAAAGCTTATTAGCCCTAGATTAAATACTTTTTTAGACCAGTAGCGCACCGAGTGACAACTAAACGAAAGAAAATAAATCGTAGTTTGCTTAGTTTTCAAGTATACAAAATTTTCTAGATTGCATATCTTTCCACTACACCATAAAAATATTAAATAAAAAATATTTAAGCGCCTTTAAAATATGTCAGTTTTTTCAAAAACTAAGCAGAAAAAAAATTAACTATTAATCAAAAATATTTATTTTTCTCTGAAATTAGTAACGGGGTATTGGGATTATTATTTAAAAACAGATTTTTTTAAATTTATCACACGGGTATCATAAAAGCAACTTATTTTTGGACTATATGAGGTTTTTATTTTCATAAAGTTAGCTTATAAATAATATCCTAATTTTCTTTACCGCAATTAAGAAACACCCTGTATATAAAAAATATCCTAATATTAATAACATTACAGTCTAAAATTTTCATTGACAACGATATCTATGACTTATTTTTACCACATTATTTTTTACACATGGTATAATCCCGAGACAGGTTATTTTTTTAGACGTGTTAACATTGATGAGATTATATTCTGAAAAACATTTAGGCGGTCTTAGCTGCTTTGCTACTTGGTAACACAATTGTCAAAATTATCAAATTTAAGCAATAGGACTTAGTTTAGTTTGACACTTGTGATATTGGCTAGAGGCTAAGATCTTCTGAATGCGCCCAATGTCTTCGATAACGATATGGCCTATTTATGTCAAAAATTCATATTGATTAAAAATATTTGCCAGAATATTATTACACTGAATATTGGCCATTAAGATAAAATATGTTTACGATAAAAAATATTATAGAGCAATTTATACAGGTTGTATATTTAAAAACTTACCACTCAAGTTATCTGCGAAAAGAGACAGATTTGAGAAAATTGCTAAAACATGTCAAAATATTTCTAAAGGGTGAACGTTTTTACAATAAATGCACTGCGTCCCTTTAACCCCCTAACCACTAGGGCTACCACCCCAAAATTCTTAAATAAAAAGGAGGTTCGAGTTAAACATTATTTTAAATCTCCTGACGAGTACTTATAATACCAGATTGGAATGACCATATTTCCAAAACTAATAAAGTTAGATGAACTAAATGTGGTATTTTTAAAAGCACTTTGATCGAGCAATCTTTTTAATGGTTATTCTAGTGATAATATACAGGGTAGGCTAAAAGGGGAATATTTTTTTAATGAAGCACCCCGTATATTATATTACTCATAAAAAGATCTTTAAAAGAGCTTTAAGGAAATACCACATTGCGTACATCCTACTTCATTAGTTACGTTAATATGGCCATCCCAATCAGGTATTTGGGTAATTTTTAAAGTACCGCCATTTTGTACTAGCTTAAGATATTGACTTTATATTCTCGGGTAATAAAGCACTCATCAGAAGCTTTAAAATGATGTATTACTCAACCCCTTCTTATTTAAGAATTTTGAGGTGGTAGAGTCCCGGTAGTTAAGGGATTAAAGAAGCGCAGTCCAATTTTTTGTAAAAACGTCCTCCTTCAATAAACATCTTAACGTGTTTCAGAAATTTTTTAAAATCTTTCTATGTTCACAAATAATTTGGGTGGTAAATTTTTAAATAAACACCTCCCTGTATATTATTATACACGTGCCATATCACTTATTTATGACAATATTCTTTTAAATTTATTTTTATTAAATACACAGTGTATAATACTAATAAAATACAAAAAAAAATCAGTTTATTCCCAAGTGATCTACGAGTTGAGCTAAATTAAAGCCAAGTTTAAAACAAGAGCACAACACTTAATATTTTGTGGGATAACAGCGGCTCATACTTTATCTTGAATACAAATTATGTTCTAAAAGGTGCTGGTCCATTAATTTAGCAAAAAGTTAGAATGTTAACCGCGTTTTAAAGCCCCCAGTACAGTTTTATGGCTCGAGTTAAAAATCCTCGACGGTTTTTTAAGGGGCTGCAGCAGGTTAAAGCCATGTAAGTGCCATAAATATTGCGGAGTTATCTCAATTTACACTCATAATCAGCTTAAGAAAAGTGGCCGCTTTAAAATGGGCTAGGTGGATTAGAGTTGAGGATCGTAACTTGGACCCGTATATCTTGTTTTAGTGGAAGATGTCCCTAGTTATTAGACTTAATCCAGGGAGGTGAAGTATTAACTTTTTAGATTGCTGGATTGTACTTTTAAACGGTGAAAGTAATACCTACAGGTTGGTTTAAATAAAAAAGTAACTTCCTTTTCTTAAAAATATGTTATTGAGAAGAACTGCATGGACATGGCAACTTTTACTTCCTATAGTATATTTTTGCATATTTTTAACCACGTTACTTTAAGCCCTTATTGTCCCGGGGTATAATGACTGTGTCTGCTTAGTCGTATTGACCGCGGAACTAGAAAATGGCCTGAAACAAAATTTAAAAATCTTTCCTAAAAACCTCCAAAAAATTAAGATATACATGGTATCCGTGAACCGTTGTATCACACTGCTATGATAAAATCATCTTTTAAATTAAAAAAGGTTTATACACAGCGGGTCCGATAAAAACAACAGAACAAATCTGTCGATCCGAAAATTTAAAAAAAAACCGTTCCTATTTTATTTAACAACTTCGCACTTTAGAATCGCAGGGCCCTTTTTTGACGGGGTCCGTAGGCAGTTGCCTAGTCTGCCTAATGGATAATACGGCACTGGGCACTGGTTAAATCATATTTGGGAATACGAAATCTATGCTTTTTCTGTGTATCATTAATTAGCGGACACTCTGTATATAAACATAAGTGTGCAAATTTTTTAAATACAAAGTGTTTAAGTTTTCAAAACAGCTATAAATTTTTGAAACACTTGTTTTAGTAACATTTGTTAGACTACACAAAAACGGTATTAAGTTAACTACCTATTTGTTGTTTTGGTTACATACATTTTAATATGAAACTATAAATAACAAATTATTTTAAAAAAGAAAAACATTCTGAAATATTTGTTTATGGTAAAAGATTATGAAGTTATTTGGATTTTTTTGCTCTTAAATAAACAAAAAATTGCTTAACCTACAGAAAGTATAAAAATTTCACACACATTTTCAGTCAGTAACGTACCTTTGTTTAGAAATATTCGTTCAGGTGCCGATCGAGACGCCATTGCCACTGTACTTATTCAAATTAATTAGGTTAGTGCTAAATCAGACTTCTTATTTAATAAATAACATTGCCAAATTGCAGTAAAATTAGGTAAAGAATATTAGGGATATTTAAAGGAACCGATTTTTTTACTAAACAATTTGGCGATATATGTATTTATTAAGAGGATAATTTAATACTAAATTCTTTATCCACCTGAACAATTATTTTAGACAAAAATATTAAAGGTCGCTATTTTTTGTGCGTCTTAAAAATATAAAGCTGTTCTGTTTCTTTATTTTTTTTGTATCTATTGCTTGGAATAAAAAAAATAAACTCCAATTATTGCATATCCCTGGACTATACAAAACTCATGTAGAAATTTTTTTGGGAATGAAGATTTATAAATTTTATTAACAATTACATATCAATGACCACATGCGATAAATTAAATATTGTTAATATCCAACCTAATATATTTTAGTAAATTACGTTTTTTAAGATTTAAAAAAATAACATTCTGTATTTTGAAAGCTGAGAATTCACGAACCCATCTTTATATGAAATTTAGTCTTACGCTTGCTTAAAAAATCATTTGGTTAATTTAATTCATGAACCTAATTAACATCTTGTAAATATAACTCTTTTGCTGGGATTTTCCTTCATTTGGTTTTAGGTGGTCTGCTACTTTGGAGTAGTCAATAGGACTAAGTGGGCTTAGTCTCTATATTCTGAGACCAGAAACAAAACGGTCCCATTTTTTAGGACACCTAGCGTGTACCTAACTAAAACTATTCAGAATAAATTAGCCAAATCAATAAAAAACGTATCTATAATTTTGGTTCCCCCAAGTGTTATTTAAATTTTGATTCGCCTTCAACATTTTTTTGACGACTAAGTTCCAAATTAAAAAGCAATTTTTATTTTAAATAACTAGACATTTTTTTATTATCTTCCTTTAAAAATAAAATTAAATTAAATTCCAATTTATGCGATCACCACCGAAAATATCACTATAAAGCATCGCTTTATGGTCCGCCTGTTTTTTATATCTGAATTGCGTTGTCCTACTTAAATTATAAAAAGATCAAACACTGCCTCGTAAATAATCCTTAATTGTCACCTCTCAAGTGTGAATCTCGCCTGAAAAAGATTTAATAAACACCAGATGCAGAAGCGATTGAACTAAATTCATGAGTGTGGTCTAAGTACCTAATATGGAATTAAAATTGCTTAACTTAGAATTAAATCAAAATAAATTTATTTAACCCATTTTTGACCGAGGCTTTAAATTTTATATTAAAAATACCAACAAATATTTATATTGTTTATATAAATTAATATGCAACTAAAAAAAATAAAAATCTAAAAAAGTGGTCTTGCCTTCACCCAACATGGGTCAAAACCATGAAGTAAAATTGAAAATTTAATTTTTGCTATAGATGATAGTTTTAAAAAATTGAGTGTAAAGATCATTAGATCATTAAATCTATAAAAAAACTATGGCAAATTTTATACCTGCGCTGTTAATTGCTGTTGAATTTGGTACTGTTGTGCCCAATATTATTAAATCAAACCTCGTCAGGTACGCTTGAAGTAACAGGGCTGTTTTATTTTAAACTAGTATTGGAAACCATACATCACATACCTACGATCGGAAAACATACATCACAACTCTGGTTGGCTACTTCTACTTCTATTTATTTTATAGCAAGGCTAAAATATTCCGAACACAGTCCTAAAATCCAAAGAAAACTTGCCTTCTCAAAACATCTTTGCGAAAATGCTGGAAATTGTAAAAGGTCCCTACAAAAAATATTGATCTTAACAATGCAATAAACTAGAGTACCATTTTTACGATCGCAATAGTCTTCCTACATTCTAAACTTTGGAGTGCCTCTTGGTACGATTGTCTTCTTATTACACCATATTTGTCTCTCTAAATTTGATACACTCGGTATGATAGAGCCAAAATGCCAAAAGGCTATTCTTTAAAAGTGACTAACTTGTGACAATTTGTCATCATTCACCTCGCTGGCTGGCATCATGATCATTTCGTCTTTAGGCTTCATTTATTTCTATATACGGCCCCTCACACACGCACTCTCTTCCCGTTTTCATTTCCTTCGACGTACACGCGTTCCGGCGCTTGTCACTCACAATTCTTACATCTCATGGACTTTTATAATCCACTATAAATTTATCAGTCTCGCTTTACATATAAAAGGACCATAGAGGATGCTTAATATCGGTAAAAATAGGGATCGGTTTGAATAAGAATTACTATCAATTTAGTTGATAAACTATAAAATTTTGTTTCCCTGGTATTTTTTTTATAATTTACATTTGGTACACATAAAATTAAAGTTATATAACTAAAGTCAACGAAGTTTTATTATGTATTCCTAAATGTTTTGTGTCAGCACTCTTACAGTTATTATTCCAGTTGTGGTACTGTATACCAAGGGGTACCCATAAACGCACGCTACATGAAGGCTTGGTTTAATCATTAAAATATATAATATCACTTATTATGTGACATTATCACTTTTAGAAACTGGAACACCATGCACTTAAGGGGATCTGCAATTATTTCAACACCCCGTATGGAGTACCATATCGAGTAATTTTAACCTTATATTTTGAACCAGCCATTGATTTTGGAACAGTTGTCTTTTCATATTTAATTTTCTTATAACTTTTTTAAAATCTTATTGTAAATGATGAGTAAAGTAAGAACAAAAATAGGTTTATACTTATTGTTTTAAATTCTGAATTTTGTTGAAAGTGCTTACTGCATTATATTCCTTTTTAATTACACATACTCAAATAAACAATAATGGTACGTACGGTTGTCATTAAGATTTTACTAACTTTATAGTAAATATTGTTAAAAGTGATTTTTGTATATAATTCTTTTTTTAATTACACAGATTTAAAGTTATAACATTATTTCTATTACTCATGGTTATTATTTTTTTATTAAGGTATTAGGCATTTTTAAAATTAGTTATTGGAAAAGTTTTCTTTCACTTAAGAACCACCGATCTATGTTAAATTGTAAAAAACCATAAACATTTTTGATTTTTTGTTTTTTTTGTTTATTGAATAAGAATTGTGACTCAATAATGAAATTTTAATCGGATTCAGATTGGGATGGCAAATATTTCATTGAAAACCATACATCATAACTCTAGGTGGCTGCTTCTACCACTGCTTTTATTTATTGTTTGGGATGGTGTAATTAGTAGGCATGTTCGGCCTGTGATACAATATAAAGTTGGGTCCAGATTTATTTTCGTCCGAAACCGCAAAGTACACAAAAATAATAAAGTAAACAAACCCATTCGAAAGCACATAGCTTCTGACAGAGCCTGATTACATATTTTTTAGATAAATAAAAAAACATTGCTAAAACACGTACCACGTACTTAAAAACATTTTCTTATTTTGTCTCTGTCTGGCAAAGGCTAATATATTCCGAGGATTGCTCTATAGCTCAAACAACACTTGCCCTTCACAAAAACATCTTCTTTCTTTCATTCTGAAAATTTGCGGGCAGCTAACAAAAAATTGGATTTTTTTTCATAATAAAATAACATAGAGTATCAGTTTTAAGATCGCAATAGCCTTCTTGCATTTTTAACCATGAACATACTCTTGGTACCGTCTGGGGTACGGTTGTATTCTTATCTAGACACGAGGCAGCGTGTCAAGTTCAAGCGTGCGAGTGTAATAATACACGAATCACTTGGTGCTACTTTTGACGCCTACATAAGTCAGAAGCTATTTAAAGTAAACACATAATACTACGTGCATTTATTAATATCTATAGGGACAACTGGAAGCCCAAATATCATAAAGGGTAAAACGGTTATAACGATATGAGTGTTTAAAGGACGTCAATTTGTCACTGACTCAGAAAGATAAAAATTTGAAAAATCTGAAAATAGGAAAAAGTTAAAAAATTGGGAGGGTTGGAGGATCCCATACAAAAAGATTTTTAATTGTAGCGTTTAAACCTTTGGGCAATGCGCACTGATATTTGTAACGTTTCAGAAAATGTCAGTGTCGTTGCTACTATGGGGCTAGGAGGGGCAGTGCCCCGGGGCCCCCAAGCTTAAGGGGACCCCTTGGAGTTGAGAGTGGTGAAGTCCTTTTTTTCTCTTTAAAATTTTGTGGAATGGGTATGTGAAAATGTTTAAAGAAAGTTGTTTTTAACAGATAAGACCTGGAGACTCACGATGCTAAATCAGGATTTACTAGAGCGTCATAGAGACCTATTGCGGGTTGCAAATCTTAGATGATAAGAAGAAAAAAAAATATAATGTATACCTAATGGTGGGGAAAGCAGCTATAGACTTTCAAATCTGTCAAATAATACCCACTGTTATTATTTCGGCTTGTAGAAATCGTTCGGATCGTATCGGATTAAATATTTTCTGTTATCCCTAAATTATTTTCTCTTCAAATAAAAAAAAAATGGCCACGCTCGAAAATATAAAAATGACGTTTTTCCTCCTCTTGAGCTTCTCTATCACTGTCGGCACCCATGATTAGGGGCCCTACTTTTCTCTTTTTTTACCCAAGGCCCCTGCTTTCCTAGCTATGCCACTGGAAAATGTCCTGATTTTCTTTACAAAAAGTAGCTGATTGATATCCTACAATTAAACATAATTGTGAAAAAGGTAACCAAATCTCCAATATCTACTAAAACTAGGCTTGGCTGTTCACTTCACCGCATAAAAAAATTAAGACCTAAATGAGTACCAGGATTCCGAACAAAATCCAAATATGTATGGGATCTTAAGGTGCAAGTTAGATTCTGGACTTGGCCAGTTTTTTATTAGAATTAAATAAGTTGAATACCTTATAAAAATGACTGGATATAATGAAAAGTGGCACTCGTCAAATCTAACTTACCTTAAGATCTTTTACCTTATTTGGATCTCGTACAGAACTTGGCAACTTATTTAGATATCCCTCCATTCTGACGGCGAAGCCCACAGCCCAGCTTAATTTTAGTATTGAACTTGGCTTTTTCACATCTATCTTTTGGTGGCTGTTTCAAAATCTTGTCTACGTAATCATCAATTTTAGGCGAATTATAAAACGGTATTTACCTATTCGTTGTGTTGATGTTTAATTCATGTATTAAACGTCAAAGTTGTGACCAACTATTACCGCGGGTATTATTGGTTCACTGCCTTAAATTAATGTATGTTATTTTTTTATTACGTGTTAGGAAAGTTTAAACCGACCGATGTAATAGTAATTTATTTAAGCCAGTTTACCTTCGCAAAGTTCTGTCGTTTATAAGTTGGCAGATTATCTTAAGATGATTAAGAAACGGCCCTTTGAACTGCAATTTGCATTACCTCTCGGACCGAACTTGACATTAGTATGCATGCATAGCTCTTGCCCGTTCAAACAACCCTTTCCGCAAATCCTGATTCGCATTGCACAATTAATTATTCTCTGCAAACTCGACCGGTTGACCAGAAGTAACCAAATGATGTAATAGTAATTTATTCAAACCAGTTTACCTTCCAAAAGTTCCGTCGTTTATAAGTTTGCAGATTATCTTAAAATTATTAAGAATTAAACTGCAATCTGCATTACCTCTTGGTCTGAACTTATATACCAATTACAACACCCTCAATGGGAAGAATTTCGAACTTGCATAATTTTGTTCGGGCGTACCTCCTGCTCCTCCCCCCAAGGAGATAAACGATTACCAACCTCCTCCTCCAACTCTATATCCTGGATTCCATTGACTCTTGCTACGGTTACCTTTTATATTAGATTTCTGCGGACTGTTCTAAAATGTTGTTTTCCATCGAGTTCAATTTTTTTTAAATATAGTGTTGGGAAAGTTAAACCAGAACGATGTAATAGTAATTTATTTAAACCAGTTTACCTTCGCAAAGTTCCGTCGTTTACAAGTTTGCAGATTATCTTAAGATGATTAAGAAACGGCCCTTTGAACTGCAATTTGCATTACCTCTCGGACCGAACTTGACATTAGTATGCATGCATAGCTCTTGCCCGTTCAAACAACCCTTTCCGCAAATCCTGATTCGCATTGCACAATTTAATTATTCTCTGCAAACTCGACCAGGGTGACCAGAAGTAACCAAATGATGTAATAGTAATTTGTTCAAACCAGTTTACCTTCCCAAAGTTCCGTCGTTTATAAGTTTGCAGATTATTTTAAAATTATTAAGAATTAAACTGCAATCTGCATTACCTTTGGTCTGAACTTATACACCAATTACAACACCCTCAATGGGAAGAATTTCGAACTTGCATAATTTTGTTTGGGCGTACTTCCTGCTCCTCCCCCCAAGGAGATAAACGATTACCAACCTCCCCCTCCAACTCTATATCCTGGACTCCATTGACTCTTGCTACGGTTGCCTTTTATATTATATTTCTGCGGACTGTTCTAAAATGTTGTTTTCCGTCGAGGTCAATTTTTTTAAATATAGTGTTGGGAAAGTTAAACCAGAACGATGTAATAGTAATTTATTTAAACCAGTTTACCTTCGCAAAGTTCCGTCGTTTACAAGTTTGCAGATTATCTTAAGATGATTAAGAAACGGCCCTTTGAACTGCAATTTGCATTACCTCTCGGACCGAACTTGACATTAGTATGCATGCATAGCTCTTGCCCGTTCAAACAACCCTTTCCGCAAATCCTGATTCGCATTGCACAATTTAATTATTCTCTGCAAACTCGACCAGGTTGACCAGAAGTAACCAAATGATGTAATAGTAATTTGTTCAAACCAGTTTACCTTCCCAAAGTTCCGTCGTTTATAAGTTTGCAGATTATTTTAAAATTATTAAGAATTAAACTGCAATTTGCATTACCTTTGGTCTGAACTTATACACCAATTACAACACCCTCAATGGGAAGAATTTCGAACTTGCATAATTTTGTTTGGGCGTACTTCCTGCTCCTTCCCCCTCTCAAGGAGATAAACGATTACCAACCTCTCCCTCCAACTCTATATCCTGGACTCCATTGACTCTTGCTACGGTTGCCTTTTATATTATATTTCTGCGGACTGTTCTAAAATGTTGTTTTCCGTCGAGGTCAATTTTTTTTAAATATAGTGTTGGGAAAGTTAAACCAGAACGATGTAATAGTAATTTATTTAAACCAGTTTACCTTCGCAAAGTTCCGTCGTTTACAAGTTTGCAGATTATCTTAAGATGATTAAGAAACGGCCCTTTGAACTGCAATTTGCATTACCTCTCGGACCGAACTTGACATTAGTATGCATGCATAGCTCTTGCCCGTTCAAACAACCCTTTCCGCAAATCCTGATTCGCATTGCACAATTTAATTATTCTCTGCAAACTCGACCAGGGTGACCAGAAGTAACCAAATGATGTAATAGTAATTTGTTCAAACCAGTTTACCTTCCCAAAGTTCCGTCGTTTATAAGTTTGCAGATTATTTTAAAATTATTAAGAATTAAACTGCAATCTGCATTACCTTTGGTCTGAACTTATACACCAATTACAACACCCTCAATGGGAAGAATTTCGAACTTGCATAATTTTGTTTGGGCGTACTTCCTGCTCCTTCCCCCTCTCAAGGAGATAAACGATTACCAACCTCTCCCTCCAACTCTATATCCTGGACTCCATTGACTCTTGCTACGGTTGCCTTTTATATTATATTTCTGCGGACTGTTCTAAAATGTTGTTTTCCATCGAGTTCAATTTTTTTAAATATAGTGTTGGGAAAGTTAAACCAGAACGATGTAATAGTAATTTATTTAAACCAGTTTACCTTCGCAAAGTTCCGTCGTTTACAAGTTTGCAGATTATCTTAAGATGATTAAGAAACGGCCCTTTGAACTGCAATTTGCATTACCTCTCGGACCGAACTTGACATTAGTATGCATGCATAGCTCTTGCCCGTTCAAACAACCCTTTCCGCAAATCCTGATTCGCATTGCACAATTTAATTACGCCCTGCAAACTCGACCGGGTTGACCAGTGGATATTATAGGAAACTATTCGGCGACTTAACATCTTAGGTCTGTTTGAGGAAAGTTGCATTTAACGTTTAAACTTGGGGAGCTCCTTATAATTTCGAATATGGGGTCACACTAAAGTTTCTAATTGCTCCGGCCTAGGAATTATACCTATTCGGGAATTAAGGTACGAGAAATTAAATTATTGGATTAGGTCCGGAAGTTTACTGAAAGGGACTAAGTTTCTGAGAAAACTGGCATTAATACGAAGTTTGTTACTTGTATTGTCTTTAAAATTATCAAGACTAGTTCAGTATACAGGGTGTCCAGAAATTCAACCGACAAACTTTATAGGTTGATTCTTCAATAAAAAACTTTTGTATTACTATATGTCCTAAATGTTTTACTTTTTGAAATATAGGTGTTTAATTTTAAAGAATAAATTTACTACCTACATACATATAAAAAAATGGAAAACCTTTCCAAGCATCAGAGAAAAGAAAATTTTTTGACGTACAAAAAATCCTGATTTGCACCAGTGTCGTCAGTAAGAAAGGTACCGTAAATATGTTTTGTGAAAAAATGGTACGCCACTGGATTGTCCCAAATAAACAAATATTTATTTTAAATCGCCGTTTAGTCTTAAACTCACTTGATTTCCTGTTTTTTTATGTGATGTATGGCTCTTAGGTAAATGAATACAAAACATTTCTCAGAGTGATCGTATCACCCAATTATAAAGTAATCAATTAAAAAAACATTTTTGTAAAATATTTTATATTTTTATATATTTTAAAAATGGCTTTCCTTTTTAAAAATAAAAAATGTGGTATATAAGTTATTATTAATTTAACTACCATGTAGTTTGAAACGTTGAATTTCAAGACATAAAATATATTAATAATTTATATACTGTATAAGCAATAGGTAAATGTATATCGGCCAAGCAATCAACAACAAAGAATTTACGATAGGTCATCAAATCTGAAATGTTTACATGCCGGTATTCACGTTAGACTGTCTCTTATACTCACATTGCCTATGGGTTATGTTATTTCGCGGATTCGGTATTGTAATCAACAATACTACTTTACTGAACTTCCCTTTTCTTTATTTTTAACTTATACACGACGTTTCGGATGGTATTTATCTCCAACCGTTTTCAAGTAATAACTATTAGTTATTACTCGAAATAATAACCAACTAACTATCTAACTGTTATTACTTGAAAACGGTTGGAGATATATACCATCCGAAACGACGAGAATCTGTTAAACATAAACACAATGTAGGTCCAGGAAAGCAGTAAGCAATTCATGTAACAGGTGCATAAAGTTATCTTTGTGTGTTGAATACTATTATTATTTCTACAATTTAAAAAAAATATCGTTTTAGTTTCTAAAACATCCGAATTCAATATTATGTTTAACTTTTGATAATTTACATTAATTTTATCTGTATTTAATGACTAAAAAACTATTTAATTTAAAGATTTAATATATTTTAAAACATTTGAAGAAACCCGGAAAGAAACTAAAAATTTGTGTTTTGTTTTTTATTTATTATGATATTTAAAAACCAAGAAAAACCTTCATACCCAATTTTGAGTTCTGCAAAATTGTTGTGGTTTATTTCGAATGTACAGTTTGTCTTGAGGAAACGTTTAACAATTTTGTTTTTTTAATTTGATTAAGTAAAATGAAAATATTACTTTGACGAGCAATTCAAAAGATAAAATAGTGTTTTAATAATTAAGGGGATTATTTTTAAAAACAAGATTAGGTAGCTATTTCTTTATCATTAGGAATAAAATAAAATTAATGCTTGCCATACTATTTTATTACAAAAAACCTCGGTATTAGTAAACCTTTTTTATCCCGACCCTTTACCCGCTCCTTGATAAACCCATATTTTTCCGTCACTTTTTAATGCCCAACATCCTGTCCTAATTAAAACATTTATTTAGAGGTTAAGCCCCGAAAAGTAAGCCGCACTCGTCGCGAGCATGGCAAGCGTTCCATCACTGCCCGTTCGGTCCAGGTCTTCCATTTACTCAACGTCCGACGTCTCAGGGACGTACATAAAAACAGGGTGATAGGTAAAAAGCAATAAATTGTTTTAAAATATAGTGAAAAAAAATTTGATATAAGCTTTGTTAATGTTTACTCCTTATTTATTGTAAGTACAATAATTTATAGTTATCAATATCCTGACAAAACACAATGGAAGCCCGTAAACAAAACCGTAATTAAAAATATTAAAAAATAATTGTTAGTACTAAGCTTGTAAAGTAAACATCAGTGGTAAAGAAGCCACGCGGTTATCAGTTCTGTCTCACTTTTAAATTATTCCCCTTTTTGTTGCTCGCACATTATTTAAACGACGCGATTAAAGAAATAGTTGATTTCTGTCTTTATTTGTATGACGCCTGTGGCTTCTTTATCACTGATTTTTACTTTAACAGGAACTGAACTGAAAATATAATCCTGTAATGAAAATACCTTACTTTTAATTTTTTAAATAATAATAAATTTAAAACTCTTAAGCTTCTGGGTGACAAACTGTATGTCTAATCTTTGTGACAGCCCACATAGGCGTAGGTATGCTTAAATACCAGAGTACCGTGGTGCGGGTTATTAGCTGTCGGTTCACCTTTTCTCCTGTTTCTCCAACGTTGCTTAAGCAGTGAGGATAGAGGTACTGTCGTACCAAAGAGTGCCGTTTATGCATTCCTTTTGCTTCTCATATCTTAAAATGTAAGCAATAATTCAAAAACCATTTCATAAAGAAGCATTTGATTGATTTATTTTCAACTTAAGTGGAATATTTATGCTTCCAAATATACTTCATAAAACTCAAGCAAATTTGAAAAATCCTTTTTATATTTTTTTAAGGAAACAAAAAAACAATATTATTGTTTTTTACAAATCTTTGTAAATATGGCTTTCATTTCTATGACGGCCGTAGACAATTTTAGGTTTAGTACGGATTTTTTGTCTTTATTGGCCAATTTTACAATAGCAGTTTAAGCTGTGGTTCAGCTTGATCCATGAATTTATCCATTTAAAAATATGTTGCTGTTAAGTAAATACCAAAAGTGACAACAATATAATTGTAATACTGGGCGTAAGTATCCCAAATGCTAAAAAGTAATTGTTTCTAAATAAAGTCTGGTTTAGAAATTTTAATGTACATACACACAGTCAGTCGTCGAGCCTACCTGAACTAAAAGGAGGCTCGCAGGTATGTGCGAACGTGTGACGATGAAAAAAATAGGAAATTGTTTCACTCTTAATTTTCGACTTGTAATAGACCTCTAAATCAAATCCTAAAAGCACGGGCGTCAATTTTGAGACACAGTGTATAATAATTGGGAATCGAGGACTGGTCAGGTGGCCAGCAATATGGCCTGATTTACTGTTTATATATTTTTTTAAAGGTCGACGTTTAAAGTGGAAAAAAGGCAACAATACGGATTAAAAAAAATAAATTTGTTGTGATTGTCTGTTTTTAAAACAGTTAAAAGAATTTATAAAAAGATTTAATATTTTGAAATTATTTTAACTACTTTAGAATAAAATTTTACTTTCACGACGACCAACGAAGGTTTGTATACAGTCTAAGTCCTAAATGGTAGGTACTATGGGTGCGGGGTTTTTAGATGTTTAACTATCTTTTCCCAGGTCCGTCAACAATATCCAAGTATTGAAATAAGCAGCATTTCTCGGCATTTTTGGACCAGGTAGTAGCAAGTTATCTAAAAACAGATTCTGACATTTAGCCGCCTTTAGAAAATAGTACGCGCAAAAGAAAATTACTTTGCCTAAAATACATAAATCCTCTATCTTAATAAAATGTCAGGTTTGCAAAAGAGTCAGGGCTTTGAACCCCCACCCCTCCCACTTTAGCATGACTCTGGTCCTTTCTTTATATTTTATTGGCCTTCAAAATTTTTAATACCACATTTCTTGACAGCTAAGACTCCCCCTCCCATTAAAAAACTATATGTACGTCCGTGCTAAACCAAATAATACAAATTTAACCACAATTACCTATGCTATTTTTGTAACTCTTTGCTTTACTAATCTACGCCAATGTCATCGGCAGGGATCATACTGACTTAATGCACTGTTACCCACAAGGTAAATAATTATTTGCACGCACTAAAAACTCCGAAAGCCTTGTAAGTGATGTAGCTGAATAAAAGTTTGCGCAACGATTTATCTCGTTGTGATTTTGGGCTTTTTTCCGAAATAAGCTAAAGAGGCATCAGCGAGACCTTTTTGTTGGAGATATATGGGTGACTGTATTACCGACTTTTAAAGCTTTATCATATTGTATTTAGCTTACTTTTTATAAGTTCAAAAAATTAGTACCTAGAATTCATGGTTCTAACTATGGTATGAAACTTCCTTATCTATTGAAATATGTCCGGCTTTATTTCGGAGATACAGGGCGTTAAAGTTTTAAAAAAAATTGATATTTTAAAAATAATTGAAATATACCTAAACAGATTTGTTTAAAATTCGGTACAGTTGTTTTGAGTAAAGTTATGTCTTTACTTAGCAAACGTATACTGCCAAATGGGCAACAAACGTACTCGGTTAGTGTAGACGTAAATATTTAAAATAATTTAAGGCGCCACTTACCGAACGCATACGTTTGTTGCACACCTTAAGGTGTATCCACACTTAGCGAATGTATACGGCAGATTGGGAAACGTATGCGTTCGGTTAGTGAAGACGTAAATAATTTTAAATATATACGTTTCACTACTACATTAACCGATCGTATACGTTGCCTATTCGGCCAAATGCGTTCGCTAACTGAAGAAACACCTTAAGAAGGCACATGTTTAGCTCTTACTAGATTTAAATTATTTTGTCGAGTGGCGTGTCAGTACGCACCACCGCCATATTAATTATTAAAGAACAAAACAAGTACGCCACTGACTTTCTTTGTAGTTTTCTTTCCGAATAGACAAGTAAAAATACAACTCTTCGGTTTACTGTGTATTTTTTTCATATCCAGTTTTGTTAAAAAAATAAAACCACTTTAAGGTATCCAAAAAGGTATTCATAGTCAAATAAGAATTAAAAATCTGTATACTATCGGTAGGTGGTTATTTTGCTCGTTTATTAAAAAAAAAACTTTTTAATTTTTTGTTTTTAATTTATGTTGTTAATGGATGGATACTTTTAAACTGAGTTAAAGTGTATTTGATTTTTTTTCTTGATAACGAAGCTGAGTACAAAGAAAATACATGGGACTAAAAAGTTATAGTTCTTGCCTATTTGGAAAGACATATTAAAACTGCAAAAAAATTTTGCGACATACTTTTTTTTATTGATAATATTTACGGTGGGGCCCACTTAGACGCAACTGGACCTAATATTTTTAATCTAAATAAAATATGTTTAAAGATATTTAGAAAATCTATTTATAAAACCGACTTTTTTAAGTAAAGGCGTTATTGTGTCATCCTTTAAAATAATGTAGAATGTTTTGATTTTAAAGAGATACAGGGAGGCCTGCAGCGGGACTCCGTGCTCTATAGAATTCTGCACCTTGCTTTCTATCGTAGATTCTTACTCGAGAAGTCGATAATTGCACTTCTTGGTACTCTGTGTCACAATAGACTTAAACATCGGAAATGTTCGTAAAATGTCTATATGTGTACTAATACTTCTCTGTTTAACTGTGCAAGATAAAATAGGACACACATACAGCTTATTGCCAATAAGATTTACGGAATATCATTATTGAGAATTAAGTTTAATTATTGTTTTTAACACGGAACAAAAAAGGATTAGTTTAAATCGATTTGTATTTAATTTTGTTTTCTTCTACACTTGGAGTCAATTTTGCACTATTCCATTAGCAGTTATTATGTTTATCAGATACTCCCTCCTTTTATGAAATTAAATTTTTCAAAAGATTAACTTAAACTTTTTTTAAAATAAATAGCTATTAATGTTCCCTACTGTGAATAATTTAAATTAGTAAAGTAAAAATATATGACCAATTTATCTAAACTAAAAATCAATAACAAATTAGCTTTACACAATTGTGAATCTTTGGAAAAATCAAGGTCACATTGGTTGGACAGTAAACACATGGCTAGAACTAAAATTATATTTTTGAATCATTGTAAAAAATAATAAAATATTTTTGCATTCTATTCACAAAACAACCAAATAAAATATAAATCATAGCGGCTAAAGAACACCTAAATTTATTTCATGGTTATGTACGAGTATTTCAAAATTTTGGTAGAATTCAACACGTTTGGAGACCTCGCATATAGGCGACCAATTTAATTGACTTCAAGCGTGTTTTCTTGAACACAGAGTGCGAGTGAGGCAGAATAAAGTCGATTTGTAGAATACTACAGTACACGGAGTCCCGCTGCTGATTGTCCAAAGTTTTAATATTTCTGTTGTTTAACGAAATATAACAAAAAGTTTTATATAATAGTTGTACTGTTTATAAAAGTGCATGTTCTTAACATATTTTGGTGTTAGTATACAGTGTGTCCTAAAAATGTAATGTATGTTAAATTTATTTTTTTAAATAGTAACATCTATTTTTCTTTACAGAACTCGATTCAGCATAAAATTTTGGCTTTTTATTCTTAAAATTGTTGCAATGTTGTAAAATACCTAATTAAAATTTACTAAAATTTTCGATGAAAACAGGATATCCAAAAATTAATCATAAACCAAAACACAGTTAATTTAGGAATACTAAGCTAAGCGCTTCACACTTAGGATAACATAACAGAATAAATTACAGAAATTAAATTTAATGCATCTTATACATGTTTGTTGAGTTATTAATGGCGCGACGACCAACAATTCAATATTTGATTATCATAAATCTAATTGATTTTTTTAAAATAAACCCCAGTCTATATTGGTCCATTTTTAAATTTTAGAAAGAGGAAAAATTAAGTTTCTTCGGCTATTTCTATGCCAAAATGCAAGATTTTAAGATATTTAAGATTATTAAAGAATCGAATTTTTAAGAAACAATGCTGTTTTTACTAAACTTCTAGAGTTGATAAACCTGTTTAAATCACCTTAAGCAAGGATAATAATTCTCAACTAATATAACCTATTTGTCTCTAAAATCGTCCCGTATTACCTTAGTTATCAGTAATCCCGACACTCAAACTCGGTTTGTTTAATTTAGCAATCTTGTACCCTTAATGCGGCTTTTAGCAATATTTGCCAACTCGGCACGTGCAAAGGCAGATACGTGTGTGTTAAGGTGCTTACATGACGTCACTTAAGTGCCACAGTGTCGTCAAACAGCCGCCTAAGTGCCGTTCTTAGCCGCTACGAAGTTACGGAGTTTATTTAATTGTGTATAAAACGCGAGCATTATTCGGCGTTAATTTTGCTAATTTTGCTTGGTTAAGGACGTGTGAGGTGTGGTGTTACGTTTATTGTTGCCAACATACCAACGATAATGGGATGGTTAGAAATTTAAATGTTATTTAGCTTACATTTTAGGACTTAAGAAATATTTTATTTTCAAGATTAACATTATAATAGGCAATGAAAAGTTACTTAATATACCAGAGAGCAGAGTAATAGGTGTGTCATCTTACCCATTATTTAGCTCTCTTGTATAATTTAGGACGTTAGAAAGTTATAAAGTATACTTAAAATTTAATTAAATAAAAAAATACACGTGCCCTGTACAGCGAGCTAATGGGTTTGTTTGACAAAATTAATATATCCAAAACAAATTTAATAAAAAAAGATATATCAAATGTGGTATTTTTGACGATTTTTATAATGGTGATATAATATACTGTTGCATTTAAAAGTTAATACTCTTTGTCTCACGCTGTATATCTAGAGAGATAATACAAATTTGATGACTGATTTGAAAACTACAGAATTAACCCAATAAACTGATATTTTTGATAGTTTTGTAGGATAAATAAAGAAAAAAGTTAATGGGGGAAAATTCACAACTTTACTTTCGGTAGTATTTATATTTACTTTATACAAAAATCCTTAATGGTAAAAGATTTATAATTAGCTCTATTACAACTTATTTTTCTTGCCCTATTGGCGAAACCGTAGATAACTCTGCAGAATAAAACGATCTGTTTTTAGAAGTGCAAATAATTGCAAGTCTAAGTAAGATAGCCTTAATCTACATTAAATTTGATACAAAATAGCAAAAAATTGCAAATATACTTTTTCATTTTTTTATCCTGATATAATTTGCCAAAACAAAGAATAAATCAAAATACCCACTATTTTCTTTTAATAAAAAAACAACAAATGCATGGACATCATAATAATTAGATCCTTAAGATGTAATTATTTAAAAAATTACATGTATTTGTCGCCTCCGATAGACTTATAAGACTTATAAAAACACAGTTTTTTTATTGTAAAAATTCTTGCAATTTAAGCAAACCCAAAACTCATAACTGATATTTGACACATTTGACTAAAAAAGTGTTACTTACCGCAATTAGAAAACGCCCTGTATAGTCAAGTTACCTATTTATTTTAAAACATCCGGATATATTTTTAATAATGCTTATACCCTATACTAAAATTATTCACTACAGCAACTTCCATGATCAACTAGAGAAGCTATCCAACAGTAATCTCCAAAATAATTAGCGACTTGTTATTGCGGTTAAATCACCACTAAATTAAAAGCGAGTAAACTTTGCTATAAAGTTACTTCATGGCGGTTATATCGCTACCTTAAATTTCGAGATATTACACCTTTAAACTGAGTTTTACTATATCAGCATTAGCCTGTCTAGGGAAGCTTTCCGAGGTAATTATTTCTGCATGCAACTTTACCGCCGCTTAAATGTTACGTTAATGATGCCAATTATTTACTTGAATTAACTTTCCGTAATTTAGGTGGTTGATTTTAAGTTCAAATAGACAAGTTAAGTAAATTAAGCGCGTAATATGTTTGCTTGTATTCACTTGTTTGTGGTTTTGGTATATATTTTAGATTTAAAATTGACTTTGTCTGTATAGTGAGTCTGATATACTGCCCCTATCCACTGTAGTAGAAACATAGGAAAGACTTAGGCGAATTGACTTACATTCGCCTAACGCGAGCAAAAAGAAACGATGCATGCGATAAAATTGTAAAATGTTTCTTATTACAAACTATGATCTCGTCCGGTTAATCATGCAGATATGTTTATCAATCGAAGCGGACAGTAGTAAATTCATCAGTTTCCTGCCTATGTTTCTAGTAGCGTGGACCTGTCTGTATAGAGGATTTTATGTAAACCCCTTTATAGAATAAAAGCTTTAAATGCCTTTGTGGAAATAAATCAAACAAAAATTGGTACAAATATTGGACCCCAAAATTACCAAATCAAAAATATTAAGACAAGGTTGCTAAATTATGTTGCGTTCCTAAAGCATTATTGTGCATTTTTTCCCTATTCACAGTCGTTTCGGAGTCATCCGAAAAAACACAATTTTGCGAAACAGTTTCTATATATTTTTTAGGCTTTTAAGGCAAGGCGTGCACTGAACTGGTAGGCAAGTGACGTGATGGTCAAGCGGTGTGTCAGTGTTAGATGGAATATTTAAAACCTGTGTACATAAATACAGAAGCGCGCATTAAAGGAGAATAACGGTGAAATGGTATTTGCTAAGTTTGTCTCGTCAGTTGGGTATCACTAGTATCCAAAATATTTAATTTTCGAGGAGTTTAAAGATTAAATTTGCCACTAGCTCACCACCTCGCCGACACTTCAATTGCTTGCTACTGTGGTGCGCGGCTTGCCCTAAGTAGATATTTTAAAACAATTATTACATTTTTACTGCCACATTCAACAAAATAAAGCAATAAATTTGAGATCACACGTTTCGTCTTTGAGTAGTTATCAGCAACTTTGGTACCATCAAGATGGTCGAATATGATCATGCACAGAATTGCTTCTGTTTCCGTTCTTTACCCTCTTACTGTTGCTGTTACCTCCAGTACTTTAATTTTCTTTCAAAAGCCTCCACTAAAGGAACAGCAAGCGACGAGTTTTAAAACTTGCACTGTCTACTTATCTGTCTGTTCACTGCCGCGGAAGTGAGCTGCATGTAGAGGCGGTATTAAAAATCAGCGTCTTATTTTAAAGCATCCTGTATATAAATTATATTGAAATATATTGTAAAAGCTGAATTTCATATGCAGAATCAGCCAGTCAAAATTGTAAACAGACAATGCGTGGAAAGGAGACGGTCTAACGCGATAATAATGCTTGCTTTGTTATTGCATTACTGGCCGAATTACCTTGAAAAATAGCTGATACAGTATGTTACTTGGTTACCTATTAGAAGATTTTTTTTGTCGTCAGACAGTTTTGATAGTTTCAACAACTTGGCAGACAAACATTTTGGGGTAACCCAATGGTCCGAGGAAGTCTAATATTTTTGTTATTTAACAAAATATGACAAAAATTTTAATTAAGAGTTGTAGGGTTTTCAAACAGGTATGTACTTAAATTTTTTGATGTATACAGAGTGTCCCAAAAAAGTTATTGCTGTCAAGATGTGTTTATTTAAATTGCCTTTTGGGACACTCTGTATACATCAACAACTCTTGTATAAAATTTCTTGTCATATATTGTTAAATAACAAACGTATTGGACTTCCTCGAACCATTAGGCCACTCCAAAATGTTTGTTTGTCTACCAAGAGGATGAAACTAGCAAAAATGTCTTGAGACTGGGGAAATGTCTTCTGATAGGTACTCAGTAATATTATATCAAAACTCATTTTTTACAAATTGACAAAAGTTTAGTTCTTTACTTAATACCTACCAAAGCCACTATGAATTTAACTTCATAGTCTACTATTGCTTTTACCAATATTGGGAGTATACACTGACAAACTTTCAGCCTTTACAAAATAAGGAAGGTCTGACGCTTACGGGTACTTACTCTACTACTTTTCTTCTAAAAAACTGTACCATTTTCTAAAAAGTCTTTGCTACTTATTCATTTTCATTTGAACTTCTAAACATTCCCTTTATCACCCTACTACCAATAAAGCCTCTTATATTTAATACAAATTTCGTAATAATCGTGGGTTAATCACATCTCCAGGGGACAATATAACCTTCGTCCAGGAAACAATTACCGCTCCGTCACAAGACACTGGACACCGTAATGGCGAATGGTCAGTATAATCAGTTTTCGTAAAGATGAGGTAGCGCCCTCTCGTAAATTTAATTGGGTTTCGACAAGAGTGCTAGTTATTATGGACAATGGACGGCCACTTTATAGTCATCAATTATCCATATATGCCGCTGGCGAAACGTATCTCGTACAATTAGCGGGATAAAGCCTGCCTATGAGTATATACTTGAAATATTAACGCGTCAACAAGTGATCATTCTGTGTAACGATTGAAGCGAAAGTGGGGAAATATATCGCTTTGATTTTAAATTACGCCTATTATATTTTAACTACTTAAATAACGTAAAAACACATTTTTCTTCATATACCTAGAGGGAGTTCCGTAATTAGGAGTTTTATACACGGAGCAAGATACCAGTAGAAACCTTTTTCACATCAGAAGAAAAGAAAAAGGCACAAACACAAGAAACTTCAACTATGTTAAAATGTTCGGAAACTTGTTGTGATACCGTCGAGCCGATAAATAGATTCTTTCGAGGTGTCTTGTTTTCTCCACTGGATTTTGATGCATAAAAGCCAAAATGTTTTTAAGAAATAGGATTTAGAAGTATAATTAAAAATAAAATGAAACTAAGACAGAGAAAAAGATACACGGACCCGTCGTTCCTCTTTATAATTCTATTGACTGTTAAAATAGCACCACAGCTTGTCTTAAATGATGAATTGAACTATATCATGAGTTTACGTACTACAAACTAAAGTAGGTAGTTTTCTATATTATCATTATAGCACAAATAAAAGACATAAAACTCGTTTGTCACGCTTAAACTAATTTGTTTTTTTAGTAAAAATAAGAGTTTTGAAACCTTATTTATTGTCATCATGGGTTAATCTTAAAATTAAAATTACAAAAAAAAACAAACCTAATAACATTTAGGTTTGTGTTTTGTTTATGACTATCAATTTTGCCATGAGTCCTAAAATTTCCTTAAGATTCATGATCTAATTGACCTAATATGACATGACGATATTCTACTGAAGGGTTCGGAATCAACCATTGCTCTACCAGCTCCCTTCTTCGCCAGTTTATCAGGTTTAACATTACTTCATGTCTTGGTACCTAGGCAGTAGTCAGCTTGTTGGACACACATTTCCTCTAGGGCAACTATACAGTCCTGCTTAATGCTTGGTTTAAGAAGTCAGTAACCAAAGTCATTTAGTAGGTATTCATTATATCAATATCAAGTGCCCAAAGTATAATCGCCCTATAACTGCCTGACTGTAACGTACTATTACTGGGGTTTTGTCCATATATCTCCATTTCGTGATTTTTTTAGCACTTAGTTCTATAGCTACAATTTTTGCGTCGGTGATGTCCGAGACTAATGTTCATTTTCGTTCTTGTTTTTTTTTTTGTATGTACATGAACAACATTTTTGGTCTGCTTTAGAGCCGTCTGTATACCAAATTAGATCAGCTTTGAGGGCCTTCCCAATTTTTTCTGTCTGGTATAAGTGATCGAAAATCTTTGTTTTTCTTTTAGCTAGGTACTCTTTTATCCAAAGACATTTCACACAGGGATTTGACTTCTTAGTCCCTTTTGTTTGATCTTTTCTTGTCTTATGATAGGACTCTGTCCTTATTTAAAACAATATTGTTTCGCTTTCTTTTCACTCTGTGTGAATACGTCAAGTGGCTGTCGATTTAGTAGCATTTCCAAGGCTTCAGTGTGGGTCGTTTACATGGTTCCCGAAATATATAGACAAGTAATTTTTTAATACTCTATAATTGCCTGATTGGCGTCTCTGGTAGCGACTTTGCGCCATAGGCAATCAAACTGTACGTTTACATTGGTCTAACTCCTATTTTGTATAATCACAGTTTCCATTTTTTATCGTCATGTTTCAGCATCTATTAAAGATAATTTTAACTAACCATAACCTATAAATTCTTTAATTTTACTATTATTAAACTATTTAATATACATAAAATTGTTGCGGGTCAACCTTCAATCTTAAATACCCATTGTCGCATGGGAGATCAATGCCTACAAACAGGCTTTTTAAGCGACATTACGTTAATTTCGCATGCAACACTGTAAAGAGGTTAGAGAATAGATTCGCTGATTTATTATTATTTTTTTATTTCACTATTTCACTATTTGTTTACGAGCCATCCCTGGATTCTGAAAAGCATGACATATTTACATAAAAGCAGCATTTTAATGCTCCAAGTTAGTTCCATTGTCACGCTGTATAGACAAAGGATCATTGATGAAATCATTAAAGTAATAATCACTATTCCAAATTGTTATGTGGTAATACATTTAATAATAAAACTTTACGTGGCTGCACTAAAATTTTATGTTAAAATTAGAATCGCAATTCATACACAACTATGTCTAGTAGTAAAAGTCCTTGACGGAAATTTTGACAGACTAGGTATTAAAAGGTCTGTTTATTGATCTTAAAAACATTTAGAAAAAAACATAGCCTGGCAAAATAATAATAAAAAAGTTATTTTGTTGTTGAAAACCTAAAAAATTTTGAAATTAAAGTTTGAGTAAAAAAAGATATTGTTAAAAATATATATACTAACAATTCCGAAAATATTGTTTTAACAATAGAAAATACTCTAGTTAGGGATCCCTGGACCATATTTTCAAGTTATTACCAACAAGCTTATTTTTCTTGTGTAGCTTCATTTTGTCGAGACTACCAACAACAATTTTCGTTGGTGGTAGCATAGAGGGATAGCAGAAATTTAATATTTGGATTTGATAAATTTCAAAAACCAGGATGGCGTACCAGGAAATTTTTAGAACAATGTTGGTGTTATATTATATAAATATTATTCAATTACTAAAAAAAACATATCAGCTGGTTAGTAGTTATTTTTCACGACTTCGTTAACCTTAAATGTTGGTGGTAAGGGAAACCTTACATTTTGTAGGACATTTTTTTTAGTTTATTTAGGTAATTATTTTAAAAATTAACAGAGAAAATCCCTGTTTGTAATACATTTTTGATATCTGTTAAATTAACACACTTAATTCCTGCTACCCCTCTAAGCTACCACCAACAAAAAATTTTGTTGGAAAAAAGTTGGACGTCTCGTAAAAATGAAGCTACTCACGAAAAATTAGATTGCTATTAATGACTTGGAAAAATGGTTCAGGGATTTCTAACTATTCATATTTCCACACAAACTGACATTTTTAACAGTTTTAACAGTTATAGTTTATACTAACTACTAGTAGGAAACTCTATACCAATTAACTAAACTTTTGATCCTGGATTGGATCTCCATGTTAAGAAAAGAAACATAAACTATGAAAAATATACTTTATCTCCCACCTTTAATCCAATTGGTTTGGAAGGGTGAGTCGAAGCGCTTGTTAGTTCAAAGAAATAAGTCCGCTTCATACGCATGTCTCGCTTACTCTGCCATCAGAAAATAGAAAAATTAGACAGCGTGTGGCAAAAAGCAAAGCTTGTATTTGTATTTTCTTTTTGTGAGTTAGGTTAGATCAAAATATTCGCATAATTACGAAAAATCTCCTTTCCCTATCTCAAAAGTAGACTAATTGTCAATAATAATAATGCCACGGCGTCATCAGTTCTGTCTCACCTTTAATTATTCCTCTTTTTGTTGCTCGCACACAATTTAAACGACGCGCTAAGACAGCAATAGCTGATTGCCGTCCTTATTATTTAATGACGCTCGTGGCTTTTTACTAGTAAATAGATTTTTACTTTATTTTTTTAAACTATATTTGCATTTATAAAAGCTTCCAAAAAGATACACTTGTAAAGGGAAGACTGTTGTAGCGGCAACATAAAATCTAAAACAACCTAATAAATTTTCTAATAAAAACATACTTGAATAAATAAAGCTAAAAGACTACCTGAATTATCCAATGAGGGTCTATACAATAAAATTCCAAAGTTCTTAATAATAAAATATCGATGAAAACATCTCTATTATTTGATCTTAGCTTGGGAGAGATTCCAGATGAAATTTTAATATAACAGCCCGAGGTTACCCACGCTCTTTAAATACACATTTTACCGGCACCGAGCTTTCGTTGTTAATTTAAGAAATTTAATTAAAAGAAGGATACTAATAATTCTAAGCAAATATTAATAATTTTACCACCGGTTCATTAAATTTAAAACATATTGCTATTTCAAAGTTTGCAGTTTCGATTATATACAATAATTGAAAAACGCAGATGCTTATTCCTGGAACGCGTTAAAATCAGTAGCCATCAGGCGCTAAAAATGAACAGAAATAGCGTTACATAAAACGGAAGCTTTCACGGTCTTGGTCAACTGACGAATCTTGGTTCTTGGGTTTGAACCGCGTCAAATTAAAATCGTTTACCGACGTTTCGCCCTCGATTACACAAGGCATCTTCAGGGATCTTTAATCTGCAAGAATGAAACACTGAATGAGTCGGTCAATGAGGCAATCAGTGTTCCATTTTCGCAGAGTAAAGATCCCTAAAGATGCCTCGTGCAATTGATGGCGAAACGTATGTAAACGATTTTAATTTGACGCGGTCCGAGACCCAAGAAACAAGATTCCTCAGAAATAGCGCAATAATATATTTTTTTGAGGTTAGTAAATTGGTTCCCGATTAGAAAACTCAATTAGATTATTATGTTTATTGTAAAGCACTTGATTTACAATGGACCTGTGTCCTTTAATACCATGTGAACTGCACCCCACTCATCTAAAAAATAAGATAATTTAACACATGCTAACATTATATGTAAATCGGTTTGAGAGATTCAGAAAGGTCGTAGGTATATTAGTTTTTAGTAACAAATAGGTAGACTTTCGGTCGACTTTATTTTCTTATTACCAATTTTGCATTTCTGCTGTTGCTTGTATGTTGCTTTTTTTATATACAGTTGTGTGGGATTTTTGCCATGAATCCCGAAATAGCCCAAATAATTGTGAGTGAACGAGAAAAATAGTTCTGGTTAGTTTAATAAACACATTTATAAACACTCAAACAATCCAGTATTATTACTTATTCGATATTCGTACCAATTCGGAGGCGAGCGGGTATCGTTGTTGGAAACCAATTTTCATAATATTTTAATTCGGGGATCAATTAACATGTGCCCTATTTTTATTCCAATCCGGCTTTGGCCTTAAAAAATTCGTAGATAAAAATATCTAGTAAAAATATTTTAAGATTCTATTTTTGGGTAAAAATTATGTTTTTTTCCTCTATAATTATGTGCCCTAAACTGACTTACCTTTAGATATGGATTCCAAAAATGTCCTCTCCAAGTCACTTCTGTTTTTTTCTATCATCATCTTGATCAGAATCATCTTCAGAAAAATCATTAGGTTCACTTTTAATTGTCAAAACACCTGGTGATGTGCTAACTGAGCTACTTGGTGTATCGTTTCGTAATAATTTTAGATGGTTATTGTTATTGTTAACCATAAGTAAACTTTCATGTTCTGTCTTTGCTAATAATTTTGAGTCATTTTGAGGTTGTTCGTTGTTGCTTATCGAGGTTTCAATAATTTCGTTGTAATTATCATCAGGGGTCATGATTATAGGCACTGTAGATGTGGAGGTGTTCACTACCATTGTAGTTGATGTGGCAGGTGATTGGGTTGTGTTACTTAGAAGATTTAGTTCCACTGCAAAAAATAAAGAAAAATCAATTTTTGGATAGCTTGTTAATATAGAGAGTGATTTCAGTACATAAAAAGAGAAAATTGTAATAAAGAAAGACAGAATGGCGGTAGTAATGTCCATTGCTTAACTTTCGAAAAAAAACAAAATATTTTTAAAGCCATCCGTAAAATAAAAAATACAATTATTTAGAGCTTCATTTACTTTTTTTTAAAGTGAAAATATTAATAATTTGCTCTTATACGTACGGGCCATTGTTTTACTGTGCAAATAATTGATGCGCTGATCGCTGATTTGCTTTAAAAAATATGTTGGTTGATTGTTTGCTTAATTTGGGTTTATCTATTTATGCGTGTGCATAAATTAAATAAAAAAGTCGATGCATTAAACCAAAATATTTATTACAAAGTAACTTTACATTTAAATTACACTAAAAGTTGCTTTCCTAATGCTAAAATGTTTCAATCTTAATTTTGATATCTCCAGACAACGAAGTAAATTAGGCTAATTTCTTGTACAGGGTTTTCGTTTATATTTTACCACCCACATTTAACTATAATTAAGAAGAGTAAAAAAACATCCTGTATAAACGTTCCATACTTTTTCATTTATGGACATAATGCATTTTCGGATCTATGTTTATAAAAACCCTTTTTATCCCAGAACTTATAGATTCGTCCGTTACTTTTTACATTAATAAAATAAAACAAAATATATACTTATGTTCAGAGTCACTTCAATTGTATGTTTAGCCTTGACAGTTGTACTACGAATCAGCTGTCACGGCTAAACCGCAATTAGGAAACACCCTGTATAAATACAGAAATCCGTCTGTGATTCTTAAATCGTTAATTTTACTGGAGGGTATCAAGCCTTGGTATATTCAATTATTGAATCTGCACTGATAGCCGTTCTTTATAAATTTTCTTTCGATTAATAAATTTAATAAATGTCCACTTAGCACCTTCATATCATCGCGAGCATAGATTCTTCGGCACGAATCCAATCTTTTTCACAAAGTTTAGCACAGGATCACAATCGCTTTTCACCTTTAGTTCGGCTATCAATTCTCGGCAAGTCTATTACGTTTACGTTACCCAAGAGCAATCGGCTACGAAACGTGGATAAAAGAGCTTCATTTTTCTGCCATATAACAAGGTTATGTGTATCTACAGTCTATAAAAGTTTCAGGTTTTATTTTCAAAGGTAATATTTTATTTTAATGGGAATATTATTCGAAAGTTTGCGAATAAAATCGGTGTTATGGCTTACAAATTGATATAGGTGGAAGTATCAATCAAAAGAAATTTAAAAAAGTGCGCTTTGTGAAATTGCTGTTCCGTTTTATTTAAAATGTTTCCTTGTGTCTTTTAAAATCCTTTATTTTAGTGTCAATATTAAGGAGGCCTAGAGTAGTCAATATACTGACTGCATTATACAGTGAGGACCAAAAATCGTAAAATCTGAACATTTCAATATATTTTAACGAAATTTGAAACGATATTATGTGAGCAGGGCTTCTATTTTCTATTTTTGACAAATTAATGACAACTTCAAATGTCAATGTGACATCTAGTCGCCATATTGGGTAAAAATTAAAAGAAAAGGCAGGTCTTCTGACATATTATTTTAAAGCTGCTGATAATTTCACACGAGGTGGGAGTATTGTAGCACGAGGCGTTAGCCAGTCCTGACAAACCCACGAGTGTAAGAAGGTCATTTCTCACACAGTACTATACTATTTTCCTACGACCACAAATTATTCACCAAAAAAAATGAATTAAAGTTTGTCTGTTCAGAAAAAATAAAAAACAATTGAGAACTTTGCAACACTAGGGTGATATTTACTTTGCAACACTAGTGTGATATATACTTTTCCTCACTGCTATATTATACTGTTTGACAATATTTTTACATCGAAAATCACCTACCTAGAAGCATTATATAACTTTTATCATTTTGGAATTTAAAAAGGCCCTCACTTAATAAAAATTGTATGGTTTTGTTAGGTAATAACGCTAATAGTTTAATACGGTTTTCTGCTATTATAAGGGGTTTTTAAAATTATCGATTCTTACATATTTTAGACACTCTTCTAAATAAAACGTAAGTGGTGCATATCCAAAATATTCCGTTTTTTAAAAAATATCAGTAAATAAACTTACGGGACCGGGGAGTGAAAGGGGGTGCTGGGTGGGGTAAAATTGGTAAAACGAGTTAATGAAACTGAACATCACATGTAAAATTAAGTAAAAATAACAGTTTTCCTCATATTTTTAAGAAAAAATATAAAAAAATATGAAAATTGTAAATGCATAACCTAAAGTCCTAAAAGTAAGGAAAAAACGACTACCAAACGTCAGTTACCATGCAAAATATGGAAAGCATTTGGCAACGTCGGAAGGGTCTGATTCTATTTATGAATGGATAAAAGAAAGTGGATTCATAAAGTGTGTATTAGCCTTAGGTTTAATTAGGGATTAAAAAAAAGATTTAACTAGTTGTTTGAGTACACGAAGAAAGAGAGGAAGGAATTTGATCTATAGGCTTTTTTCTCTGGCGCTTTAGGTCGAACGGTCAAGCGGCAAGGCTGCCTCTATAAAGTACGTGCTCAAAGGTAGAAGGGAGATTGTTAATTTGATCTACTTACCTGACAACACTGTGCCAGTCAGTGAAAGTTGTTTTTTGTGGTTATGTCTATTTTTGTTTATGTTTTTATTTTTTCGTATAAATTTTAATAAATATAAAATAAGATGATTTTCGCTAATTTGGGTTCTACCGTTTAAGGTAAATATAAAAGTTTTTTTACTGTCACTACAATAAATATGTCACTTGCAAAACCAATAGCAGTTTTTAGAATGACATCATGTAATATGTATCACACCAGTGTTGTAAAGTACTTTGCAACACTAGTGCTGTAAAGTACTTTGCAACACTAGTGTGATATAACGCATTTTCTATGCATGAAATCAGTGTGCTATTTGCTTA
Organism: Listronotus bonariensis; assembly: GCA_014170235.1. NCBI lineage: Eukaryota > Metazoa > Arthropoda > Insecta > Coleoptera > Curculionidae > Listronotus > Listronotus bonariensis. The sequence goes on along the minus strand of JACEGR010001808.1, from coordinate 101,216 downwards.
AAGTCCATATTTTCAAATACTACAAAATGGGGGTACTTTAATAATTACTCAAATACCTAATCTGAATCGTAATATTTTCGGAAGTAATAGAGATGTAATAAATGTGGTAGGTATTTTCTTGAAACTCCTTTTAAAATCTTTTTAATGGTGATGTAATATACAGGGTTTGTCATTTAAAAATATACTTTTTGTTCTGTTCTGTATGTTATCACCCATATTACCATTAAAAATATTATTAAATATTATATTAGTTATACATAACTTTACTATACTTATAAAAATATTTTTATCCAAACCAGGTACTTTCGTTATTATTAGTGCCGCTATTCCTTAGTAGGTAAAGATATTAGAGAATTACTGCACAGTGAAATAAGGCCAGGCATTAATTATACCGGCCTTATTTTGACATCTGAGCTTGCGCAGATGCATGGTAGGATAAGGACTCCCTTAATAAATATAGTGCCCGGCTTTATTTATGTCGGTTTTAGGTCGTGCCTTATTTTGGCCTTATTTTAACTTCGGAACTGTTCGTCGAACCGAACGGCTACCGATCACAAAATCGATAAGTTTTTAGAAGTAAAAATACTTAAAACCTTGCTTTCAAATGTATTTTTATAATTATGGTATAAAAAAACCCTACAACACAAAACAATAAAGAAAAACTACTAAAATTTTTTTCCCTTTTTTTAGGTTAATGGTACTGTCAACATGATTTGCAATAACTCTAAATTATGGGTACAAGCACTATTTAAATAAGGCAGGTATTAATAATTCCCGAGCTTAACAAGGCAACTTGCAATAATTCTCTAATAAATCTATATTCTAGGGTTATAAAGTACGTGTTATGAGCTTTAAAAATATTTTTAGGATATTGGAAAACAATATTTGTAATTTGTTCATCCCAATCCATCTGTATTTCTGTCGGTGTTAAAGGTAATAACTTGACACCGATGATAAAAAATATCATATTTAACTTACTTTTTACACAACTTAGAATATAGTAGGTAGCAGATAATGTCGAATAATGTCTATATGACAAAATACATATATCCTAAATGTTTAGGGCTAACTCTGAATATTTATTCTAATGTGTTGTTTGTTGACCTAAATAAAAAAAATAAAATAAACGCAATACACGTCAACAAAATAGGCAAATCTTTTACGACATCAAATTTTATAAAGCAAAACAGTTTCTATAAACACCCCATTTGCACCAAATAAAAAATAGAGCACTTCAATGTGACAGCAGTGAATCAGTGAGAAAGCATAAATACGGCACATAAAAGTAAAATATGGATATAAGCGTCGGTAGGGGAAAATAGAGCGCCCCCTATATGTCTAGCTTGCACCCTTTTCAGCCACAAAATGTCACTATAAAAGTGTATTGGTAGAAATTACTTTAAGGACTTTTTAAGGGTTATAGAAACTGTAAAAACCTTAGTAAAGTAATGAAAAATATATTTTTGTCTAGAAGTATTGTAGTAGCATATTGCTGCACTGTAGACTGCAACCTAGAGCAGGTTGTCCTACTATATTACTATTTGTTTTTTCAGCTCTTTTAAGGGAATGTATTAAATCAGAAACTGTTAGTTTTTTGTGTCCCAAATATTTGACAACCCTTGTTAAACCATGTAAAATCGGTTAAGCTTAGGTGCTAAAGCGATACAACATTTCTTTATATTTACATCGGTAGTACGAGGTCAAATGTACGTACGTTTTTTTAAGTTTTCCCTAAATAGTTTTTTAAAGCTTTGGCTTTGTAACGTTGTATTTCTAATTTATTTTTAGCCACTTGCAATTTTAACAACAGCAGAAACTTCTTCCACTTAACCAGTGTCAGCTGGTTTGTTGGGGGCTTAATTCCCAGTTTATAGAGTATATCTGCAGAAAAACACTAATACACTTTAAATCATCAATAATTTTGGGGGTAGCCCCTAGCCCCTTAATTGCGCCCCGGTCTTAAGTAAATTATTATGTATTTAACGTTTAGGTCGATACATTTTTGCATAGAGAGAGGAGATATTACTAAAATTAAATATATTAACTACATTTAAGTATTCAGGAGATTTTAAACGTATTTGTTGTTTGTCTAAACCTGCTAGTCCTTAACCCATTAAAACGTAATTGAAAAAATGCTGTCCCGACGTGTATAAGTTATAGCATTTTAGAACTAGTTTTTAGTTGTCAGTTGAAAAAGGTTGGAGCTACCCACCCACCGAAACGTTGGGTATTATTGTGACCCAACTTTGTTACCGATTGCACTTCACTGGGAGCTATTACCATATAGAACTATTTCTTCGAAAACATGGGACAATTAGCCCATAACAACTATTTTCGGCATTTTAAACTAAATTGACCACATACACAGGGGTTGCCCGGAGCGGCCCAATCAGAACTTTAAGCTTTTTTTTAATACTTTAACTTAACTTTCCTCTAGTCTTCTAATCATACTTCTGGGCTGAAATATGTTTAAATGCAAACTTGTAAGTGTTTGTTTCGATGTCTACTCTTGACCCTGTGGATTTGTTTTATCATAAAGGTTTACCTAAAAATTGTTTCCGTTCATTTACATTGCAGATTCAAAGTATTAACCTTGAAATAACAGGGTTGTCCCTAAGTAATGAACCAAAATTAAATTTCAAAATTGTGAAGTTAGAATATTGATATTTAACTTAATTTACTTCAGTATAAAAGTTGATATTACCTGTGATACAAGGTGTCAAAGTTCAAAAAATATTTTTAAATTATTTTAATAGTTGATACGTTTTAATTATTGTAATAAAACTCGGTATCTGGAGGTTTTCTGACGCAAGCTATTCACATCTGATGATAATTTTCATGCGTTAACTAGAGGACGCTACCTACACTACTCTGAATTTATCTAAAACGTCCCAACTTTTTGGTGCTACACTGTATGTATATAATCTAAGTTAACCAGAAAATTACGCTATGCTTTTTACACAATAAAGGTGTATTTTGTAAAAATGGCCTCGAGTCACCGTTTTTAAGATATTTGCATTTAAAAGGTTTGGTGCAAAAGTATATAAATCCATTAAAACATTTTTTTCAAGATAAGGCAGTTGTACATAGTTTTGGCTAATACGCAGTTTTTAAAGACGTTTTTGGGTGCACATACGTAAATATTTAAAAAAGGTTGCTCAGAGCGATTCGTACAAAGTATAACTTTTTGTGTAAATATTATAAAAGAGTGCACTGATTTATTTAAATGGCACATACAGAGTAGCATAAAAAAGTTGGGACGATTAAAAAAAATTAAAACAATGTAGCCAGAGTACTTTACCTAACACCTAAAAATTGACATCTAATATGAATAGCTCATGTCAGAAAACCCCTAGTTATCGAATTTTATTACAATATGCAAAACAAATCAAATAATATCGATATAATTCTAAAATAGTTTTTCAACTTTACCATCCTGTTAATGTCAACTTTTGTAATGAGGTAAAGTTAGATATTTTAACTTTATAATTTTCCATTTGAATTTTGGCCCATTACTTAGCGATCACCCTGTATTTTATATTGTGTTATTTGTTTTAAGATTTTTTTCTTTATGGCCGAAACAATTTAATAAATAATAAAAAAGCCTGCATGTTCTCCTATACAGGGTGTTCACACTAATTAACAATTAAAGACAATCGAAGTTTAATATTTTAATGGTTTTAAAATCAGAACAAACACCCGCAAGAAATGGATTACTTCGAAATAAAGAAAATTTATTATCATAAAGACCCTGTATAACTTAAACATTAACTCCTCCAATGAGAATATTTATATTATTTCACCCATCAACATTAGTGTTTGCTGAAGTCGATACTATTCTGACATATAGGTGGCCATATACTTTAATGTCTATTTTTATTGTCCATAATCAATTACCTTTATTGCGACGTTTTAGGGCCGATGTGATTGAGCTTATATGGTTATTTCTATACGTGGATATTTCCCCAGAATTAAACGAGGTCCTTCCATATTTTTATTATTAATAAAGTTAAGTATATATTATTTTCAGTCTTTGACATTAGACAACCAAAAATAACTGATTTTAAAACTTACTAAAATACATTTGTTATATATAATTAAATAGTATTTTTTAATTACGGTTTTCAGAAAATAAGAAAATAATTTTAAGTTTTTTGGGGATATGGGCGAAATCTTACAGGTTATTTATTTATTATTTTTTTAATGGAGCCATATACCCCAAAAACTTTACCTCTTATTAATGTATTAATATCAAGGCTTAAGAACCATTCGTTTATATATATATATATATACTTAGTATAGATTCTTGGGATTTTTGATTCTAATTAAAAATTAAAGGATGCCTCTAGTTTTTCATTTTATTTATTTTTCAAACGTTTCGGCATTATGCCTTCTTCAGTGAATTAATCTAAAAGTTAAATGACAAAGTTGCGTTTTACATTATTAAAATTAATATTACGAGTTATTTTTTCCCTTGATTTTACATTACCATAAAAAATATTGATTTTGTTTTTGTTTACCTTGAAAGGAAATTAGTCCAATTGTGTCAGTTTTTTTCAGATTAAAACACATATATATATACACGTAACACTAAAACAATACAAACATTTTAAAACTTAGGACTTGTACAGTTAAAATTTATTTTTAATACTGAAAGAGCAAGAAGTTTCCTTGGTATTTAATAAAAGGATAAGAATTTAAAAAAGGATTTTTTCTTATTATTAATATATGTGAAAATATTTAATTATTTTTTACCCTCTTTGGTACTTGTTGTTCTTATTAAAAATTGTATGGAACAATGCAAAACAAATTATTTGATGAGAAATGTGATATTATTTTTATTTAATTTTTTAACTTTTAAAGAGTGAACTAGAAAACATTGGCTTGGTACTCAATGTATCTAAATTTAATTAATGACGTTAGAATAACATTGGCTTAATTTTTTATGTCTGTTTTATTATTAATAGGGTGTTTTTGTTTTTTTATAAAAGCATTTCTAAAAATTCCCTTTTCTTTTGATTGGGTTCTGTTTTTAAAATTTTGGTTTCCTGATAATTGAAAGTGTGTTTAGTTTCAAGTTCATGTTTTGTTAGCGCCGTTTGGTTTTGTTTGTCAACTTATGTCCGTTTAACCGATCTTTAAGATATTGTGTGGTTTGGCCAATATATACATATATATATATATATATATATATATATATATATATATATATATATATATATATATATATATATATATATATATATATATCATTATATATCATTATATACGTCAACTTGGAAATTAAGTGTAGTGGCGCCATCTGTTGTTCAGAACAACGGTTATTTGGGTCTCATATCAACTCCCGAGCGAAACCGAGAATCATAGCTAGTATATATATATATATATATATATATATATATATATATATATATATATATATAATAAAGTTATATTGTGTAAATTGTGCTTAATATGCTTTACTACAAATTTACTTTTTTAGCTTACCAAACGAAATTTATCTTTTTTACATGGTACATATACAGCGTGTCTACTTAAATTTGCACAATATGAAAAGCTTCTTTATTATTAATTTTACAAAATAAACTTATTTATGAATGAATGTTTTGTTTTTAAGATAGAGACTGTTAAACTTATGTGGACCAAGTTGATTTTTGTAACTAGTTTTAATATCATATTATATCCAATATTGTTGTAATTCGTCGGTGTTCTTTATAGCATTAAGAGGCTAAACCAAATATATTTAAAATAAGAGAATGCTTTAAGCATAAAATAATTTTTAAAATAGGATATCAATTGATCACCATTTCCATTAAAAAAATATTTAGAAAGTGCGCTAAAAAAAGATGGTTTCTGAAATATCTTTATTATCGAAAGTCAAAAAATCCATCTTTAATAATGCATTACCAATAAATTACATGATATAACCCTTTTCCTATACCTTTTAATCAATAAAGTTACCAAGTAAATTTAAAGCAGGCACATGACCCCGACCATTAAGTCGTATTATGGCGATCAGACGGTCAGGAAGGAAGTCTCAATATGCCGCCGTCATGTGCCGGACATCGACAAGATAGTCGCGTCATCAATCAGAACTATCTCTTTCCTAAGTGACACCGATTATTCTATCAGACTGTTACCGGCCGTCTAATCTTTTTTGAAGGTTTTTTTTAATGATGTAGCTCTTTTTTAGAAGGTATTTTGGAAAAAACAGAAAGTGTGAAAATACAGGGTGATATTTTGTTTGAATAAGGCAGATTCAGTGTTTTCTGTTAACACAACAGCTCGTTGAGTATGTTATTCAAGCAAAAAATTAAATCTAGAAATCTGGTTATCCCAAAAGTGATACAGTAATACATGCTAGTCTCTGGACTAGTAATAAAGTGGACTTCATGATAGAAACACTTTTAAAACTTTTTAGGGGGTTTCTTTTGGCAAGTCTACCACGAATGTTCATACCGCCATATATGGAAGCGGCGGTTTAACCCAGCCGTTTAATGTCAAATGTTTCGGGTGTCGGACTGGGCAAACGCGTCCCTTTTTTTGTCGGACAAGTTTACAACAATATTTTACATGCAATTTTTAAACATTTTGCCTAAAATCATAAGGGTACAGTCACAGTCCTCCCTCCGTACGGCTCTGATCATTTCTCAAGTTAAATTGGGTTCTTTAAATTAAACATTTGTAGTTTTTTTGCTCCTTAGCATATCATATATTGACATTTTTTCGTACTATTGAAAAACAAAATTTACCTCCGGTTTAAAAAGACGAATCGTTAACTTTCTTATTTTAAATACAAATGTTATTTTTTTTTCTAAAAATCCCTTTCCAGTAATGTGTTTATTTTTAAAATGACTGCCAGAAATTACCTTTAGAGAAAACATAGTAAGGCCAGTTTTTCTGCTTTGAAAGTTATTTTGTTTTAGTAGGCATAAAAATTACTTAATACTTATTTTATCACAGGCACTAATTTTTTCTTTTAAAAAAAACGCAACAAATTAGAACAAATCCATTTAAAATTTGTTGGTTTGTTTTTTAAAAAAAAGGCTTGGAGATGTCAAGCTTTATTTTTTGCTGCGGTTTTTTTCATGGTAATGTTATGTATACAGGGTGGTTCAAAATAAGCGACGACCTCCAAAATCATGTTTTTTCAATGAAAACAACCTATTTTTTTTTAAACTAATTTTAAATTCTGCATTAAATTCCAACTATGTGTCATTCATCATTTCTTATACCTAGTCAACAGTTACCAAAAATTTACTTTTTTTTAAACATAATAGAGTCTTAGTATTTATGTATCACCCCTAACTTCAGTCAAAAATAAAAATAAAATAAACGTAAAACAATAATAATATTAGGATTTTGTTTCCTTGACGTTTCGCCAGCGCAAGTGGTTAGCATCCTCAGAAGGTCCCTATTGACTACTTACGTACTACTGTAGTACTCACAGTAGTACGCAAGTAGTCTACTAGGAGCCATCTGAGGCTGCTAACCACTCGCGCTGACGAAACGTCAATGAAACAAAATCTACAACGACGGCCGAATAGCCCAAAAAAACTAAGTTTAGTAGAAGATGGCCACTAAAGCCTTAAACAGTATAATAATGATATTAATTAAATATATAAATTATAAAATAAATTTAATTGAATTTGTTAGTTTTAATAATTAAAATTGCTCATAAACCTTTTAATTAGTTTTTCAATAATTGTTTATAGGTATAGGATAAGGACAAAATAACTAGCTAGCGTTAGCCAGTATTTTCTTTGGTATAAGTATAATGCATGAAAATGATAAGAATTTAATGCAGAATTAAAAATATAATAAAAATAGCAGTTTCTATTTCACAATATTTATTTAGTGGTCTTGGCTTATTTATGACTTTCCTGTATACATAACTTTACCATGAAACAATCCCAGCCAAAAATAATAAGCGACAAGTCTGAGCATTAAAAAAAACTGCCCCCAACACACGCGTGCTCACTGTATAAAAAGATACACAAAAAAACTATCTATCTATTAGCTAATTTTAAAAAAATTATAATATTTCATTAAAATATTTATATTGAGGCATATTAGGAAAACATCCAATAAAAATATTCGTTTAATAAAAATGTTTAGCATAATATAAGGTACACAAACACACTAATACATACAAAACTCGGTATATGTATCATATTGCCAGAACGGCTTCAATATAAAATCATATCATAACCAAGGGAGAAGACATCAGGAGTGACCGCCAATAAACCTTTGTCCAAATGCAGCATCCGCGTTATCCTGCATAAAGATGCGGACACACGAACTCAGGGAAACGGTATTACGTCGTTCAGGATCCAGGATAATATTGTCCTGCTCCTGCAAGGAGAAATATTATTTTTCGCATGGATTTTGTGCACGAGTTGCGGAGGATTGTGGACATTTTAGATTAAAAATTGAAATTTAAATATTTTATTCGAGTGCAATGGGTTAAATATGGACAAAAATACCCATTTAAACAGAGTTTTGTAATTGTGGCGCATTCATATTCAAAAAAAAAAAAAAAAGAAAATTATTGAGCTTCAGAATAATTTAAAATTATAAATTTAAAATAAAAATTAGTATTAACTATCCAATACAATATTTAACTCCGATTGGCAATACATTGTGGTCTATTAAGTATGCAACAAATGGAAAAATTTTTTATTTGCAATTTCTCAGAAAATTTTATTCTTTATAAAAGTTGGTGCATGGTCCGAAACTGTATTACCAGTGGTTAGTTTTATTAAAATTTAAATAATATACAGAGTAGGTCAAAAGAAGCAAAAACTACTTAAGAGTAAAGTACCCTTATTTTTAAAAATACAACAAAATGTTAAATAAAAAAGTTATTTAGAATCAAAAGTTATGCCTAAATACCAAGTCATGGTCTCCTATTTAAATTTTTAAAATTTTTTAAAAAATTTTAAAAATTTTAAAAATTTTGGAAAATTTTGAATTAATTCTGTATGTTACATTTTTTTTATTATTCTGATTTAATATTTCTTTAAAGCAGTTCCAACCAACCGACTTCTAAACAAATTTAATCAATCAAAGCGAATTTGTAAAATTGAACTGCATTTATATTTTTTTAGCTAATTGCTAACTTCAAGTTTGTGGCAAGGATATTTTATAGGGCCCCAAAGTTATACAAATATGCTTTTTATTAAGGCAAATAAACTGTAAATAATAAAATGCGTATAAAAAAGCCTTATGTACCTTGTAAAATTTTTGTTTTAAATTTTTATGAAAGTGTAGAACAGATAAATTAAAATAAAAATAAAAATAAATAAAAACTTAAATAGAAAGCCATGATTTGGTATTTAGGCATAACTTTTTATTTTAAATAAACTTTCTATTTGACATTTCTTTGTATTTTTAGAAATAAGGGTACTTTACTCCTAAACAGTTTTTAATCTTTTTGACCTACCCTGTATACTATAAAACTTTTAATAAAACTAATTACTGCTAATACAGTTTCGGACCATGCACCAACTTTTATAAAGAATTAAATTTTCTGACAAATTGCAAATAAAAAAGTTTTCTATTTGTTGCATACTTAATGGACCACACTGTATACAGGGCGAGTTATAACTAAATAAATTATGTAAAAAAATTATGTTAAACGGTTTAATTACAATAAAAATAATGAAGGCTATGTACTAAAAGCTAAAAAATGATTTAGTAAGTCCTAGCTATCAGATCGTACCAATCTTCCTCAATCTGGGGTATTGATCAGACAAATAATAAAATCGTTGGGCACGTACAACGATTTTATTATTTGTCTGATCAATACCCCAGATTGAGGAGAAGATTGGTATGATCTAATAGCTAGGACTTACTAAATTATTTTTTAGCTGTTAGTACATAACCTTCATAATTTTTATTGTAATAAAACCGTTTGACATATTTTTTTTATTAAATTTAGTTTTTAGTTTTATTGTTAGTTAATAGTTTTTATTCTATTGAGTACATTTAATGCCTTACTATAACTAACCAAAACAAACCAACGATTTAATATTGAGGTAGTTGTGAAAAAATGTTTAATCCGTCATTGTGGCGACGGCCATTTTCGATTCTAGTTTTGGTTTATATTAAACTCTATTCTACCAATTAAGCCCTTTCATTTGATACCAATATTGAGGTAGTTGTGAAAAAATATGTTAAACGCCATTTTGTGGCGGCGACCATCTTAAATTTTATTTTTTTTTGTGGGTTTTATTCTACCAGTCAAGCCCTTTCAATTGATACCCATATTGAGGTAGTTGTGGATAAAATATGTAATCTGCCATTCTGTGGCAGCGGCCAACTTATATTTTAATTTTTTATAGTGGGTTCTATTCTACCAATCAAGTCATTTCATTTGATACCCATGTTGAGGTCGTAGTGAAGTAATATGTAATCCGCCATTTTGTATCGGCGGCCATCTTGGATTTACAATCATAAAAGATATGTTATATTGTATTGTTATTAAGTTTACGAGTGTGTACCAAATTTCGGATCGATTAGTCGTCAGGAAGGGGGTCAAATTTCAATTACTAGATTTGACCCAAATAAATAACAAATAACAAATAAACAGGTCAAGTTAAGTAAAATCGTTTAAAATATAAAAAAATGACCAAAGTAAAATACCTTTATTTTTAAAAATACAATTTTGTATCATTTTAAAAAATAAAGGTAGATAACTCCTGGGTATTTTTTACATTTTTGGTTATAACTCGCCCTGTATATTACCAATTAGAGTAAAATTTTGCATTTATTAGTTTTGGACACCGCGACAAGTTTTAAAATTCAAAACATCTTGGTCCATTTGTCCTCTTGTAACACCTATTCTGACACATACTGTATTTACTTACTTATTTATCCTAAAAACTAGCAATAATTGATGTATAATAGTACACATACTTTTTGACGTAGAATCCAATAAAATTAAAATTTTTGAAAATATACAGGACGTTTTATTAAAAAAAAACCTACTTCATAAAAAAATGTTTTTAGATACCTTGTATATTTATAAATAAGGGCAGTAAAATTGGTGTTTCCAAACAAACATTCTTTATTTCGTTGCTTTTTGTATCTTGTACAGAAGCGATTTAATTTCCTATATTAATGGAGTTGGGAGACCCTGTGGAATATAAAATGTTCAAATACATGATCAAAACGAGTTAATATCGAACACAAGTGAAAAGCCTTCTTTTTTTGTTTTAGAGGTTTTTGGTGCCGAGATCACACCTTTGGTCTTGCAAAAGAAATATTGAATTTATTTATTCTATCAATTCCTTATGCAAATTGTGGTTTTTCTGGATCTTAGTTTCTACAAAATGGAAAAATATGACAAAATATTTTATTTTACTACTTCTCAAAATTATTTATATCCACGAAAAAAGTTTTTGTATTAAAAAGTATATTTTATTGTAATGTGAATATTATTCGAAAGTTAGCAAATAAAAACGTTGTTATCGCTTACGAATTGATATAGTAGGTGGAAGTATCTATCACTAGAATTTGAAAAAAAGCGTTTTGGGCAAAATGATTGTTTCCTTTTTATTGCAGTTTTCGTAAAAGTATTTCCTTATTGGATTTTAAAATGGCTTTAAATTGTTTAAGTTTTATATTTTCGTTTAAATATTTACATTCTTCTATTTACCCTTTTTGTTTTCTACGATCAAATTATTTCTTAGGTACTGATATTTGTGACTTTCATAAATTATGAGATGAGTTGCATTAAAACCAGTGTACATGTTTAGCCAAATTAGTAGGTTTAGTAGAGTACGTGCAAAGTAGAATGTCCAACACGGGTAGAACACTGAAAAATAAAGATTAGACAAAGAGTGCTTGGCACATAAACTTGGTGACTCAGCGGTCCCGCTTTGTTGTTGCTTTACTTGCCATATTACCTTTTCATTTGGCTAAACTACAATACAGAGTGTTCTGAAAAAGTATTGCAGTTTAGGACATATTCTTTAATAAAACATCGAGAATAAACACCTCATTACAAAAACGCTCAACTACATTTTTTAATTAAAGTGCCCGACTGTTTTTAAACAAATACTGAAATCCCACTCCAACTAATTTATAGTGCACAGTAAAACGAGCATTCCTTATACAAAAATATCAGGATTTATTAATACCTGTTTAAAAGTTAATTTAATAGGAAGTGCCCGGAAAATGTTTTGTGGTAGAAACCAATGCAATTGCACGAAATTCTATAGTTATTTGTAGTTTGTACAATTCCATGCTTCCTTTAGACAATGATTCAGCTAAGAAAAAGCCAAAAGAAAAGACGACAAGCAAATGTTTCTTTTTAATCGTGACGTTTAAATAGTGCGCGAGCAACAAAAAGGGAAATTATTTAGAAGTGAGACAGAACTGATGACCGCGTGGCTATTTCTCAGCTGAATCGTAGTTTACTACTGCTATTTTGTATTTATACATCACAACTTGTAGTTACCACTACACTGCACAGAAGTTAAGACTATAATTTTGAATTCTACACAATAAGAGGCAGTAAGGAAACACTCCTTACTGCTTGTAACTTCCTGGCACTGCAAGGTTTCATTTGTTGAACAGTGTACGAAGATAAGTATAAATAATTATATATCATTGGAAAGAGGTTAAAATAGGCATTTTTGAGATCATGGCCAACTATGATTTATATTTAATAAAATTAAGCTTTATATATTTACAACGAAACTAAAAATAATTTAAAAAAATCTGAGTAGTTCAATGAATTCCACTTAAAAAGTGCCTTAAGAATGTTTACACCGTTTTGGGAAGTTTTTAAAAATGACGGACGGAGGCAGGGATCTGTAAATAACTGTATATATTCTCATGCTATTAATAAAAACTATATATATTGCAAAGGTTTGACTATCATTATTTCAACTCCCACACACGAGGGGTTTCTGCAAGAAGGAGGGTCTTAAGATTCTAATACACGTTTCGTGTGTGGCGCCCAAGTATTCCAACTAATAATTTAAAAAGGGGCCTTCTTTCTTGTAGAGACTGCTTTAATGGGGGACAGAGCCCGCATATGATTTATGGCAGGAATGGCGAACTAAATAGAACCACCCAGCTGTACCGTAGTAGCTAGCCTACGGGCCCTAGGGACGGTAAAAGAAAATTTTAATTAAAAAAGAAATACAAAAAAGAACCTCCTAGGTAAGTTATATATTAGTTTTTTATAACACCCTAAGAAAACATTATATAAAGTGGAGCCTTGAACGTGGGGCTTTGTTCCATTTTTTCCTGCTATTTTATTGCGCATTCTGCCTTTCTTGCGGTGGGAATAACTGATAGGAGAACCTTTTTTTTTTCTCACATATTTAAATCTGCTTTTTTGCATTGGTGCATATAATTTATAAATTCATGACTGATAACTTTTTCTATTGTGAAATTTAAATTTTAGTAAGTAATCGTCTCTGATTTTTTTTCAAAATGGACAAAAAATGAATAACGCCCTATATCTCGGATACCGATAGAAATTTCGGGATGCGGTTTTTACCATTTATCTAATTTCAAAATCGAGTCCAAGACACCAATGTCAATTCTTTTTATCTGGTCCGGAAATACGAGTTTCCTGATAAGTCAGGCAAAATCGCACCACACTGTACGTTTCGCCATTAATTGCACGAGATATCTTCATATCTCGATCTCGCAGCGCAGAGGTAAGATCACCAAAGATGCTTCTTGTAATCGATAGCAAAAAGTCAGGAAACGGATTCATTTTGACCAAGAACCAAGATTCCTCAGTCAAAACGGTTACCATAAGTGATAACTGTTCTGTTTTTTTATTTCAAATAATTTCTAAAATCCTAAAGATATCAATGCAAAGACTTTTTGCAACAAATCTTTCACCATTGGCAAAAACGTTTCGACAACAACCTGACAAAATAGCTTAAATAAAATTTTACAACTTTTTATTTAAAAATATATAAAAATAATTAAAAAAATAAAATTGAATTTTTAAAATTAACCAATATTTTAAATATTAAAAAGGCATGAAAAAAGAAAACTAAAATAATATAAAACGTTACAAAAAACGGTTTTTATCTGACCACTCATACACACAATTTTTTCCAGTTATTATCAATATCTTTCCAACTTGTTTAACATTTCACTCTTTAAATGTCATGTAACATTATCGAGCTAATTAAGGTACGCGACACACATACAAAGAATGAATTGACCCCCATAACATCTTTTAAATTGAGAAATGATCTCTCTGTAGGTAACGCAAGGGCATAATAGAACAAGAGATCCCTTTCAGACAGCTGCAGGTATGCTGGGTTAATCAAGACCAATTTAAGAACTATTAGCTCCTGCCCGTATATCCAAGGCAAACGACGTTGATTATAGGGGCACCGTGATAGTATCTCTCGCAGTTACATGAATTTTGCTATTTAAGTTGGTTACCTTTAACTGGATTATAAACAGCGTTGCCAAATTCGGCTTTTGTTATTTTACAATGTGTCCTGGTTAAAACTGCTAGAACTGTAAAGAGGGGTAGTTTAAAGATAGTAGAGAAATCTTGCACAGTAAAATAAGGCCAGGCACTAATAATACCGGCCTTATTTTGACATCTGAGCTTGCGCAGATGCATTGTGGGATAAGGACTCCCTTAATAAGGATAGTGCCTGGCTTTATTTATGTCGGTTTTAGGTCGTGCCTTATTTTGGCCTTATTTTAACTTCAGAACTGTTCGTGTAAACCGAACGGCTGCCGAGAACAAAAAAGTTTTTAGAAGTAAAAATACTTGCTTTCAAATGTATTTCTGTAATTGTGTTAAACAAAACCCTACAACACAAAACAATAAAGAAAATAATCTACTAAAATGTTTCCCTTTTTTTAGGTTAATGGTACTGTCAACATGATTTGCAATAACTCTAAATTATGGGTACAAGCACTATTTAAATAAGGCCGGTATTAATAATTCCCGAGCTTAATAAGACAACTTGCAATAATTCTCTAGTAGATATTAGGTGGTGATACTACTGCTTTGTCAAAAGTGCTTAGTTAATTACAATATCTACATGTTTTTATATTTGAATATGGTAAACCAATATAAAAAAAATAAAATAAGTCTAAGATTTAAAGAACACAGAAAAAAAATAGATACGAAACAATGTGAAATGTCGAGGTCGGGATTTTCTGAACATGCATCCGATCATATGCTGTGGTCTAACGCTTAAATTACACCACTCTACAATAAGTAGTATCGGACACAGAGATGTGATACATGGTTTACAATGTATTTTTGCCTCCTCCTTAACACGAATCCGTAGTCACGTACTCAGAATTCGGTCACCAAGTAACATTTTTCTTAACCTCAAACTACAGAAAATAATCTTTAATTTTGACGAGTTTTTTCAGCAATTTTCTGAAAGCTAAAGGGTGGCGTAACAAAACTCACCACAAATTTTTTTCTTTAGGCAGCAAAAATACAACGGAAACGGTAGACCTTAATAAATAAAAAAATTAAGGTATTCTTGAATCTAGCAGCAGGGCCGTGCCTAGCGGGTGGTGCAAGTAGTGCAAGGCACCAGGGCGCAATGCTTTAGGGGCGGAAAAATGTGAAATAAATGGCGGAAAGCATGAAAGAAAGGGCGGACGACAGGAGGAATGAAAGTTTTTAAAAATCGAAAAATAAGAAATTGAGGTAAGGACCTTATTTTTTAAACCCCAGGGTTGTTCAGGGCGGCAAATAATTTGTTGCACCACGGCGTCAGATACCCTAGGAACGGCCCTGTCTAGTAGCTAAATATTCTTACAGAGTTAAGGTATACAGGGTGTCCAATAACTCTAAAAATGGCATTTAAACATAGGTGTTGAACCTCTTAGTATTTAAACTAAAGGATGTTAATTTTTTTTTAGTTTTGAACAAGTTTAATCTTTCTTTATTTGATGTATAGTTTTCGCATAAATAAATACAAACCTTTTCTCGGCATGGTCATATCGTAAGTAGGTACCTAATAATAATCAATAAAAAATAATAATAATATGATTTAGTATTTTTACAGTTTTAAATATTCTAAAAAATCTAAGTGGTATAAAGAGTATTTAAAAAATGAAATATATATATATATATATATATATATATATATATATATATATATATATATATATATATATATATATATATATATATATATATATATATATATATATATATATATATATTTGACACCCTGTATTTTACAAAGTATGATTTTTGGATATACGGGGTCTTAGGAAAAGTAAGGTCAAATAAGATAGAGGTAATACAGTAAGCTAAAATAATGTTAGTATTACATATAAAATAAAGTTCTATTGCGCTTCCTTAGGTAGTTGTTAAAGTTCAAATTTAGAATAACAAAATGTATTTCATTTATAATTTTTTAACGGTTGCCACAATAATAATGATATTTGGACATTTAAACTAACTTATACCATTGCTTTTTTCATAGGCAAATGATTGCGCAGTAAGTTATAATAATACAGGGTGAGGCAAAATTATTTCCCTTTATTGTATGCATTTTTAACAGAGGTGAAAAATTTGATATTTTGCCTTGACAGTTTAATTGCTTCGTCATTTTTGTACCATAAAGATATACCTTATTTAAATCCATAACTTGAACGTTTTTCATATAAAATCGCATTTTAAGTCCAGACATATCAGCATTTTGTATGTATTTAAAAATCCAGTTTTTGAGAAAATTATTAAATGTACCTAGTAAAGATAATGAAAAATGATATAGTATATGTGAGCCTTTTAAGCTTGATAATACAAATAAAGACTGTTTTTTATATAATTTATCCATATTTTAATAATTTTCTCAAAAAATTGAATTTTCTATTTTATATCTACAAAATGTTGGTATGTCCGCATTTAAAATGCGATTTTATGAAAAACGGTTCAAGATATCGATTTAAGTAGGTTTTACCGTTTTTGTACAAAAATAATGTAGAAATCAAACAGTCAAATCAAATTGTCAAATTTTTTAGCTCTGTAAAAAATGCATTCAATAAACGAAAAAAATTTGTCCCATCTTAAATAATTATGTCTTACTGCGCAAACATTTGCCTATGGAAAAAAGCATTGGTATGGGTTAATTTAAATGCCCAAATATTATTATTATTGTGGCAACCGTTCAAAAATCATAAATATTATATATTTTTGTTTATTCTAACTATGAAGGTTAATAAATTTCTAAGGAAGCGCGATAGAACTTTTTCTTATATGAAGTACTACTAACATTATTTTGGCTCACTCTATCACCCCTATAATTTTTGACTCCACACTTTTAGAATACCCTGTATATTTGCTAAAAAAGTTGCCATATTTTTCAATAAAGAATCACTTATCAAAAGTTATTCGGTAATTTTTTATATATCCTGTTTATGTATTTAACAACTGTCATGAGGAAATGACTCTTTTAAATTGTTGGTACTTTAGTATTTTCCTTGCATGCGCTTCATTTTCTAACAAATTTTATATTTTTAATTGATAGTTTTTGTGGCAGCTATATATTATATTTTGACAGATGCAATTAATAATGGGGGTCTCATTTTGACATGAACAAAAAAATCTGCAACTCATAAATAAAGAGAAATAAAATAAAGTTTGACAACGTTGCAAGGAAACGTTGCGTGATTTTTAAATGAAGGTATTTGTTGAGGGTAGATTAACAGCGATACAGTTAATTTACACATCAAGTGGCAACATTTGGACAATTTAAAGTGAGGTGGTATATTGTGGAAAAAATACCTTAACAGTAGTAAATAGGGGAGCTCTTTTATTTAATAAAAATTTAGCTATCCCATAAAACCAATGTTGGCCTATACATAAAATCTATTTCACATTATCACTTTCCAAATATACATTAAAAAAGGCAAATCGATTATCGTACATTGGTCTTTTTGTCAACAGACTACAAAATTACTTTTCCCGAGCCATTATAAATTTGGCAGAGAAAGACGACGAGGATGCGAGTTTAACGAAATAAATCCATTTGATAAATAAGCACATAGAAGGAACACCTCCTAGAAATTTTCCGTTCAATGAAAGCTCGCTAAGAAATTGTTTTATAGAACGAATAAATAACGAAAAATACCCCGTCACTTATAGACATTGTATTGAGCAAATAAAAGAATAATAAATCACCTTCCATTTTACCCCGCCTTAATTTCATCCACAAAGCAATCAATTTCAGGCAGGGTAATAAAAATAATATAAACCTGCAGACGTAGTGTCAATTGCACTTTTATGTTTTTATTTCGCGAAGGGAAAAGGAAAAACAACCCGTAAATAAATTTCTTTTGACGATGAAGAAGCCTCAGGTAGGGATGGGAAAATCTCGTTGAAATTTTTGTTTGTAAAGTAAAAACGAGTCTAAAAATGTTTAACCTTTCTTAAAGTTAATTAAAGACATAAATTCTTTTAGAAACTTGGAGAATCCGGAAATAAAGTTTTAATATTTTTAAGAATTACATTGTTTTCTTTTAATAGGTAGAACAACCAGAGGATGTCAAATTTTAAAATGTTTAACCTAGTTTTTCTTAGTTTCAACCAGGATGTCCAAGAGCTCAACATGCAATAACTGATTTTTTCCAGTACCTTTTCAAAACACAGTTGTGATACCTCAAGAAGTTATGCAATTATCTATTACCACTGTACTGCATCCTCTTAACGTCTGAAGTCCAACCACGACGCGACGGATGAATTTTAAACTTATTTGTCAAATCCCAAGCATATTCAATGGAACTGAAGAAGAGTTGTTAGAAATACATCGTCACAGGTTGAAGATATCCGTCTGAAGAGTCCAGATCAGGACGAAACAAATTTACTCACCAGTGTCTACTAACCATTTAGTCAAGCGAAAGCCAGCTGAAGCGAAAGTTAGCGGTATCATGAGGCGGAAGCCAATGGTACGTCGCAAGGCGATGTTAGGCCAAGCGATGTTACACTAAATGAGTTACACTTAGTGCTCAATGTTCAGGCCAAGGGTCCTCAATTTGAGGAGATAGAACTTAATCAATCTCAACCTCTATCCTTTAAATTCCATGCTTATCGTCACTAGACACCTTTCACAATATTATAACAATATCAAAAAGAAAATGCATGGCGGGAAATCACTAATGAAAATTATGGTAACATAGATGAACTAAAAAATAAATTTAAAACCATGAAGGGATCCGAATAAATGGAGCGGTCGCAAACAGGATGCTCATTTGTGCTCGTACCGTTTACCGTTATGCTTATTTGGATCCGTACTCAAGTGTATACGCGGCTTAAGAATTTACGAACCTTTAAACATTATTTTTTCTCAAGGTTAGTTTATATCTATAAGGTTGCGACATATCCTCAACTTTTAGGCGGTTTGAGGTCGGGGGCAAGGATGGGCACTTCCACGGAGAAAAGTTGGCAAGACTGGGTGAAATCGAAGCTGATGATCAATCCAGTGGCGTCTAGAATTTGCGCATTTCATTTTGCATTGTTTTGGAAGTGATATTTGTTGAAACATGTAATTCCAAATGTTTTTTATGTAAAGTAAAAGAATTTACAACTTAATAATAATTAAAAACTGTTGTGTAAACGGTTGTTCTACTAATACAATACACTGTATATCTCCGGCACTGAACAACATGGCCGAAAAATGGGAGATGTGACGTCATAAAGAACAATATGGCCGAATGTCGCGACCTTATATAGACCGACTTTGATTTTTTCTCGCTTGACTCATCTCTAGCGGCAAGTTTTTGATTACAACACTTTAACTCAATATTTAAGTATGCATAGAATTTATGCTGTTGAACACGCTGAAGCGCGTCAAACTTTTAATCAATTTTAAAGGCGCAAAAGAAATTCAAAGAAAATAATAAGGTGGCCGAAAAAAACGAAAATTATAATTCAATTTAAAATTTTCGTATTGGTACAGAAGATATATTATGCCTGTTTAAAAACACTTATAAAAAATATTTTTTTCCTTGGCCCAAAAATGTTAAAAATTAAAGCCAAAAAGTAAGTAAGTTAAAAAATATCCTAGCAAAAATTTAAAGTAGATAGGTGGATTTGCATTAGAAAAATTCAAGTTTGGAAGTACATGTTCTTAGACAACTTCTGGTACGCCAACCACTCTAAAGAACTTTTTGGTGTTAAGAAAAGAAATAATGCGCTTGATTTGTTTGATTTTAAATATTTTAATGGTCTAAAGTAACTGTTTAACGAGAAAAATTAGCAAAAAGATGAAAGGGTGTATTGAAGTATTTCTTATTCCCTTTTGAAAATATGGGTTATTTTTGGGGTATCCAAGGCTTTCTGTGTGTTACTACACTGCTATTTTAATAGATGTTATTTATTTGGGTACACGCCAACTCAGAATTAAAAATCAATGCCAAAATTTGTTTTAAAAATAAGTAATTAAAAAACTAAAAGTCGACGTTTTGGTGACAAGTCTGACAAAAATTTAAACAAAAAAACTAATATATTTTGTATTTAAAATTATACAATTTTAGCTTTATGTTTAGAAGATTCTTAAAGTCGTTTGACATTAAATGTAAAAAAAAACGTATTTGACATTTAATGTCAAACGACTTTTAGAATCTTCTAAACATAAAGCTAAACTTTATAATTTTAAAACCTAAATATTAGTTATTTGTTTAAATTTTTATTTTTAGTTAATTTTATCTTGACAACGGTGGCAGACTTGTCACCGAAACGTCGACTTTTAGTTTTTTAGTTACTTATTTAAAAAAAAAAATTTGGACTTTTTGGTTTTAATTCTGAGTTGGCGTGTACCTAAATAAACACAATCTGTTAAATGAATCCGCCAAACTAATACAGAACTTATCTTCAATACTACTATTTTATTTATATGATGAGATTTTTTAAGTTATTGACTTTTGGAGACCAATACGTTACAATATGAAACATTTACTTTAAAAACTTTCCATATATAAATCCTATGAAGAATTTGTATTAATTTATAATCAAAAATAATAAATTCTTCTTTCAGTTAATTACGAAATTTAAATTGATTATTAAGGGAATAACAAGTACTAAATAGATTTTATTATCTTGAAATACATGTCAAATAAATATAAAACTATTTATATACGTAATCAATACCTGTGGAAGACATTTAACAGCATTCTTTTTTAAATTTTAATCAGCGGCGTAGCTAGGTCAGCAGGGCCCTGAGGCCAAAAAAGTAACATAAAAAAAAGCCTTTATCTCTTTGCACCTATTTATTTCATTTTTTTTCACTACTAAGCCCAGGGGTCCCTCTCAATTCCAAGGGCCCTAGAGCCTCCTCCGCTAAGCCCCATAGAAGTTACGCCACTGCTTTTAATTTATTGACAATTGGCTTCATCTGCTTGCCTTGCTATTTTAAATTACCAAAAGACCACAATTATTTTATGTCGGAGCTGTTTTGAGCGAGGTTAGCAGCGCAGCTCGACCAAAGCATCTTTATGTTACTGTACCATAAAAGTGATTTTGTCGAGCCGCGCTGCTAACCTCGTTTCTCGTCGCTCCGACCTAAACACACCTTTAGATATTCGATTGCAAGAATGTAAAGATATAATTCCCTTCAGACGCATTCGTTTGGTTCTGAAAACAAAATACCAGGTCATGTTTGAACCGCCCTGCTATAAAGTCACCATTTGACATCTGATAGAGTAAAATATACGGAACTAACTAAAATAAGGTTAAAAATACAGATTCTTTACGATTTTCACACCTTGTACTTTCTCATGTTTATACTGTTTATACTTTGCAGATTTGCCTATGGGAAACACCCGCATAACCTAGTTTCACATCATCACACAAACATAAACATCTAACAATCAGTATTTCGCATACACTTCCCTGTTATTTTAATCCAGTTATATGTGCGTGTCACATGCATTTTGTTAGATTTAACACAAAAAGACGTGTTGACATGTTAACGTGATGCCAGTATGTCGAACAACGCGAAAACGTCATAGTCGTGAAAGATGTCCGGTCAACTTAACAATGCTATATATCAGATTAATTTCAGAACACTCTACTTATTAAATTAAATAAGGGGCGAGAAATGGTTTCCCCTTTGCGCTAAAGCTTATACAGTATTTATTTGGATGACAGGTTTTGATATATGAAAAATCTTGGGTGTATTTAGCTTTTAGAGTTATTGCGAGTGGACATTACCACAGTCGCAATAACTCTATCACATTAAATGCGGATATCTTAAGTTAAAGAGCTGTTTATTCCTATACTTTAAAACCTGGTAAAGGTCTAGAAATGATTTAAATATAGCCTTATTATTTTAGTTTCCATAGTTTTATATACCTTTAGCAAAATTGGTGATAATAGTCAGGTAAAAATGTTTTATTTTGGTTAATACAAATATACAGTTCATCCATAACCAACCCTAGGGCATCCGAGTCACAGCATTCGTAAATAATCTTTTAAATAACAACTAAACTGACTTAAAAAAATAAAAAAAAACACTTAAAAGATAACAATAATTAATAATAAGAGTTTTAAAATAAAGTCGGTAAATAACATATGTTAACACCATTTTAAAACCTATATTATATATTATTCTTACTTTAAAGAAAAAACATTTTTAAAGTCGATTTTTTGCTTATTTTTATAATTTTAACGAAAGCGAAATAAGTATAGTCTTCTGGCACTTGCGTCTGCGGTGCTCGGAATCATTCCTTTAGTCTATTATTTTTTTATCTATATCTGTATATTTATTTTCCAGATACAAATATCTGATTAGGTTTAAAAAGTATAGGTAAAACATGTACGTATTTTTAAAATTTGTGTTTTTTTTCCCGATTTTCCTAAGGTTTTACTATCAGATATTCACTTGGTTTCAACGAAGCAGATATAAACATTTATGGAGGTTTTTCATGTAGGAAAATAAGTTTAAGTCACCTGGTGCTAAATCTGGGCTCTAGGTAATTCAATAATCTCAAACCTTAAGCAGCGAGAAATTCCATTGTTTTGCGAGATCGATGCAGAAGAGCGTTATCATGATAATACCATCAGTTGTAAAGACGTCAGTTTGACCTTAAGCTTGCAGGACTCAATTATTTGGAGAAAAAAAGTACTTGTGACATCTGTGACTCCAGCAACACAGTCGAAGTAATTCTTGGATTATCAAAAATGCAACAATATTTTTTTCTTGTCAATTATGCCAAACATAAGTTATTGTTGATCCTCTGTGATAATTTAATTCATTTGTTGCATCAGAAAATCCTGAGTAGCTTTAAATTATCCTGAAATATTAAATCTAATTTCGATGCATGATTCTTCTATCTGGGCTGTATTTCAAATTTTCTTTTAGGTCATCATCTTAGCAGGTCGACCTAAATGTTCACTTTTGTCCAGTTTAAATATATTTTTCTGGAATTACTAAAACCTCCATTCAACTCTATTAACAAATGGGCAATTCTCGACAAATTTGCTTTATATTAATATAGCACCCAGGTATTAATAAACCTCGTCAAAAATTGTACAAAGATTTACGCAATAGTTGCAATTTTTAAACTATTCTTTACTGACTCTTAGATAGTAAACTTTAACAAAGAGTTTTTTAATTTCTAATAGTTACCTTAGCACGGTCTATCAGGTGATGAATTAAAAAGAGTTAATAAATTATTTTTTGTTCTAACATCTCTTGACATCGCTAATTAATAAATTATAGGCTATTTAACCCTGCTTCATCTGTCCACACGATACGTAAGTATTTGTACTATTGCCCTTTGTGGACTATTCCGAGAAAAAAACAAATCATGCTGGATGGCATACGAGCAATCGTTTTAAGAAAAGTGCTCAGAACTTGCACCAATCTTAACTCGGCTCTTTCGAATT
The DNA here is from genome assembly GCA_014170235.1 of Listronotus bonariensis. NCBI lineage: Eukaryota > Metazoa > Arthropoda > Insecta > Coleoptera > Curculionidae > Listronotus > Listronotus bonariensis. Next base: position 77,356 of record JACEGR010001808.1, on the reverse strand, counting down.
TCTTACGACACAGGTACAGGTATCTTTCCGAAGAGCTGGAAAGCTGCACGTGTTCAACCTATTCCCAAAAAAGGATCTAAATCTCTTTCAATTCTCTCAGTTCTTTGTAAAGTAATGGAAAAATTAATTAATTCACAAATTCTTAAGTATATCAGTTATTGTGGACGGCCATTCTTCAAGCTTTCACCAAGTAAATGCTGGAGTCCTCTCAGGGGTCTGTTCTGGCACCAACATTGTTTCTTATTCACATCAACGACCTTCTCTCGTCCACAACTAATTCCATTCATAGTTTCGTGGACGATAGTACCCTTCACTCCAGTTTTCAGGTTCCTAAACCCATCACTAAACCTGACTTGGAAAACAAACGCAGAGCGATGCAGATATCTCTTTCGCAGGATCTTAATTTAATATTAGATTGGGGCGCCAAAAATCTCGTCCATTTTAATGCATCCAAAACACAATCATGTTCCTTGTCGCGAAAAGAGTCATCAAATACTCATCCTCTACTTATGAGCGGTCAAGTTTTACAGAGCAAAGACACCTTCAATCTTGTGGGCGTCACATTTGAAAGTAACCTTAATTGACATAAACACATTGTATCTATAGCCACGGCAGCTTCAAAAAGCTTGGATTTCTCTTTCGAGCCAAAAAGTATTTCTCCCCTTCTAATTTATACACTTTGTATGTGTCCCAAATCCGACCTCCCTTGGAATATTTGTTCTCATATCTGGGGCATGGCGTCCCCCACAACCCTAAGCATTCTTGATTCTATTCAAAGAAGAGCTATTTGTCTCATTAATGATCCTTCACTTACAGAAAGGCTTCCCTCTCTGCCCATCGTCGGGCTGTGAGGGATTTGACGCTTTTTTATAGGTATTTCCATGGCTTCTGCTCTGAGGAATTGTCCAGTATAGTTTCTCCACTCATGGTTCCCAACAGAGAAACTCGTGGTTCTGCGCGTATGCATCCCTATGGGGTCCAACTGGACAGGCCCCGAACTTCCCACTTTGTTCGTTCTTTTATCCCTAGAGTATCTAGATTGTGGAACCTGCTGCCCTCGGAGGTCTTTCCTTTCCCCCAAATCTTCAAGTATTTAAGTCCCGTGTCAACAAACTTCCTCTTACCTCGCTTAAGACACCCACGGAACGTTAGTATTTAGGCTTTTAGCCTTCGTTATTTGTCCAAAGATAAAAAAAAACAAATCAGAATTATAAAAAATACCCCATTCATATCTTCAAAATATCAAACGATATTTTCAATAAAAGTTCAATGACACTTTCACTGACATCAATTAAATGCAGCCAAACGAGGGTGCATAAAAGTCTGTCCCGTGCACCCCTGCAGAACTAATCGCTATATAACTGTGCCAGATCTCAGAGTATTCAACACACATTGCCGTGTGCCTGGCTTCCTCTAATCTACATATACGATTGTGATACGGTGTGACTGTGTGGACCGAAATGACAATGCCCTATTGGCTCTGACTCACACTGCAATACGTGTTTGTTACGGTAAATGTATAATCTATTCAATGTATTCAGTTTATCGGTTTATCTACCTACAAGGTTAAATTTACGATAATGTTTACTGGAAGGTAGATGGAATGTATGTTTAGCATTATAATAAGTCGTGAGTCTGTAACATTTAGCTACTTATATACAGGGTGTTATTTAATAAGTGTCCGATATTTCAGAGAGTGATTTTTCAAGTATTTTTAAGGTAAAAAGTTCCTATGAACGTGTGGTCTAAGATGCTTCGCTTTCAAGATACAGGGTGTCAAAGTTTTATTTTTATTTATGTTTTTTCTGCATAATTTCCTAAATAATGCCGATTTCCGAACGAAAATTGGTACCTGGGGTTTTTTGACATGAGAAATTTGAATTTGTTCTTAATTTAGCTCTTACTTGTAGAGGGCGCTAGCCACATGTATATTCTCACTTTCAAAGGCTCATGACTTTTTGTACAACCCTGTATTTACATTTTTGTTAAAAGAAATGGATTCCTTAGTCATTTTTACGTAAAAAAGGTACTCTTATTAGATGACGCTAGGAGCAATCGTTTTCGAAATATTTTGGTTTGGTTTGGTTTGGTTTGAAATCGATGCATGTGTTTTGAAAAAATGAAACAATTTTGTAAATTAACTTTTTTAATCAACATGAAATATTATAAAAAAAATAACAGACGAACACTAAATAAAAACAGGATGAAAAACCAGATCAAAATCACAATAAATGTTGGAAATGCCCACCCCTGCCTGTAGGCACGCATCCAATCTTCTCCTCATTGATTCGCGTAGCCTCTGGAAAATTCCTGGAGTATTTTCAATCGTTCTACAAGAGTCCATTATTCGATTTCTCAGTTCTTCTTCATTTTGAATAGGTGTTTGGTAAACTAATGTTTTTAGATGTCCCCAAAGGAAATAATCCAAACTATTAAGGTCTGGCGACCTAGGAGGCCATGGTTGAGTCCCTCCCCTACCTATCCAACGATTATTGAAATTTTGATTTAAAAACTCTCGCGCTTGGATGCTAAAATGTGCAGGGGCACCGTCATGCATAAACCACATCTCATTCCTTAGTCTAAGTGGCACATTTTCCAGTAAAATAGGCAAATTCTCTTCAAGAAAACGACGATATATCTCGCCATTTAATCTTCCCGGAAGGAAAAATGGACCTATCAAATTATCTCCCAGGATTCCTGCCCACACGTTAACAGAGAACTGTTCTTGAAAATGTGATTCCTGTATTGCATGTGGGTTTTCATTTGACCACATATGATTATTATGAAAATTACGTATAGCGTTACGTGAGAAATTTGCTTCGTCGGTAAACAGGATAAGGTTTTGAAACAAAGGGTTTTGAATAAGGCATTGGAGAAACCAACAACAGAAATTTATACGTAAGGGAAAGTCACGAGGTAGCAGTGCCTGAACTCTTTGAACATGATAGGGATATAATAAATTATCCACTAAAATTTTCCATACCAGAAAATGAGAAATATTTAACGTAAACGCTACTTTCCTGGTGCTTGTATCCGGCTGTTCTTCTACCATATTAAGGACTGCATCTTCGATATCTGGGGTTCTTACCGTTCGAACTGCACCTGACAGGTGACTAGCTTTCTCAAATGTTCCTGTTTCTCTTAACCGACCGTGGATTCTTGAAAAAGTTTTGGAGTTGGAACTATGCGATTCGGATAACGCTCCTGATACAAACGTTTAGCTTCATAAGCATTTCCATTAGCAAGTCCGTATGTAAAATGCATGTCAGCATACTCAGCATTGGTAAAATTTACCATTTTAAAAAAATTCACTAATATTTATTACCTACTACTCAACTGTACGTCAAAGTACGTCAAAATTGTATTATGTCTGAATTTTTACATGACAACACAAACAAAATGCATTGACTAGGCTACTTGATAAAACCGTCATTTTCGGCGGTCTTTACTTAGCATATTTATTACTAAGCGTATGCATCGATTATTTTAAACTAAAATATTTCGAAAACGGTTGCTCCTAGCGTCATCTAATAAGAGTACCTTTTTACGTAAAAATGACTAAGGAATCCATTTCTTTTAACAAAAATGTAAATACTGGGTTGTACAAAAAGTCATGAGCCTTTGAAAGTGAGAATATACATGTGGCTAGCGCCCTCTACAAGTAAGAGCTAAATTAAGAACAAATTCAAATTTCTCATGTCAAAAAACCCCCAGGTACCAATTTTCGTTCGGAAATCGGCATTATTTAGGAAATTATGCAGAAAAAACATAAATAAAAATAAAACTTTGACACCCTGTATCTTGAAAGCGAAGCATCTTAGACCACACGTTCATAGGAACTTTTTACCTTAAAAATACTTGAAAAATCACTCTCTGAAATATCGGACACTTATTAAATAACACCCTGTATAGGTGACTTGAAATAAAACATCTTATTAATTTTTTTGCTCTTGAACGCTTCTTTTTGTATACGATTTATGCCCAGTTTCACAATATATGGTTACCATCACTTTTGGGTTAACTATTTTGGCAACACCAATCACATTTCGGTATTTTGTTGTTTCTATAGTAACAAACCTATGGTTAGTGTTAACCAAATATGGTGAAAATGGCCATTAGGTCGCAAAAATGATTTAATGGTAGCTACAGGAGAATTAATTTTAGACCTATATCGGGTGTTAACGAATTCTATTAGACAAGCCATTACTCCTAGAGTGTTAAATATATCAAAATAAGATTTGGTATAAGTAGAGAAAAGTTAACGCATATTATTAACTTTTCAGTAACTTCCGGTTTAACCAAGAATGGCTCCTGTTTTAAATTTTAAATTAAACATATGTTAAAAGTATACTGATTACAATTTGAAACATTAAAAGCTCGGAAACTTTTCTCCTAACTATAGAGAATGCTGGTATATTAATTTCGGTCGTACAAAAATTATTGTTTGGCGTAAAGCACGTTTACGCTTACAGCTGGGGCGCATTCAGAATCGACGCAACGCCCGACATGCGCACACGAGGACATGCGCAATAAGCAAGACCTTATCTAAATCTAAAAATAAGGAACAAATTCGTTTGTCAAGGTCAAGGTTGGGGTATAGTTTACCCTAATTTTGTCGAACCTGAATGCGCCCCTGATTGTTGCACCCGCGGGGCGTAAAAGTGCTATTTTACGCCCTTGGTAAAAAAATAACTATACGACTATTTGATTTTTTAGAGCCATCTTTATTATTACATCTAAAGAGCCATGATTGGATGCAAATTAATCTAGTGACTCTAGGTGATGTTAGAAAAATACAAACGATTTTATTGACTAATATGAAAGATAGAAACAAAACAATGTGGTAAACTGACATTTTTGTATTTGACTATTATTTTTAAAAGGCAAACCCTTTTTGAACAAGTACTTTTTGAATAAAGAATTTGACGAATCTAACGATTCCGATTTATTTGCGATCGGATTAAAAATAACGTCATAAATAAAGGATCATAGCCACCTAGATGCAATATTACAAATGGCTTTAAAAAATCAAGTAGGCAAAAACTTATAAAACTACAAATTACTATTTAGAATTGTCTCGGGAATCCAAAAATGTTTAAATATACAAGGTGTTTTATTTAAAAATTCAAAATTTGGGTCATTTCTGGTTAAACCAGGAAGTAATCAAAAAGCAGAAATATGCTAAAACTCTCCTTTTTTTACATAATTTACTTCTATTAAGTGTCATTTGATATGTCATATGTCAAACAAAGTTTGTATTTCGTGCAAATTTTTTATTAAATAGCGTGGCAAAGCGCTTTCGGCCTAAGGCCATCATCAGTGCCTCTTGTCAAGATTTGCACAAGAGATTTGGTAACAAAAGGAACACATAGTGTAGTAAAATTAGACAATCAGTTTCACATGTTACAAATATTAAAACTTATATTAAAATAAATAAAATAAAATAAATCAAGTTCTGAACAAAACCATGCTGCCTTTGAAGGGTAGACAAAAAAATAATAATAATAAAAAAAACTACCCTGTCTACCCTTCAAAGGCAGCATGGTTTTGTTTAGAACTTGATTTATTTTATTTTATTTATTTTAATATAAGTTTTAATATTTGTAACATGTGAAACTGATTGTCTAATTTTACACACTATGTGTTCCTTTGTTACCAATCTCTGTGCAAATCGACAAGAGCACTGATGATGGCCTTAGCCAAGCGCTTTGCCACGCTATTTAATAAAATTTGCATGAAATACAAACTTTGTTTGACTTCTCATTTTGATATGTCTAGTACTCTAGAACCAATGGTTTGTCTAATAGATTCGTTGAAACCCGGTATACGAAATATGCGATTAAAATAATAAAACAGAGAAGAGTAAAAAAAACACCTAAAATGTCAAACACATAAAATCAATATTTTAACACGTATTGGTAACCGTAAAACATATAAATATTTGCAACCAGCGTTAGTTGTGACTTGAAATTTCTCGGCAAGATGGCGCTAATTACATCTTAATGTCATCTTTCTTTGATAAAAGGCTATTGTCAAGAAGTTTCAGCGGATGTGACCATTCCTAACGAGGATGAAACACGTAGTTATGTTAATCGGATACGAAGTTCGCCAATTATTTGGTAACTTCATTATTTTAAAGCACCACCCATATTAATCTAGGTTTTAATAACATTTTTGTGTTTATTTTCTTTTCATTAAGGATCCTTTATGCCCAAAGAACTTCACTTATTATTAATGTTATTTATAACAAGGCTGAAAGTAAAACCCAATTTTAAAATTTAATTAAAATGCGTACAAAATATATAAGTCTGTTCTTTTTATCATTAATTTTTAGTCCATCGAGGACGAGTTACATAAATCCTTATGTCAAAGAAACAATAAAAGTTAATCCCATTAAAAAAAATAATATAATAACGAAGGTGTGAAAGAGAATTAACATAATTATTTCGAATGGATGCATATGCAATTCAGTCAGGGAGTGTGCCTTACGTGTGTCCGGTAAAATGACACTCTGGTCTCCCTTTTGCATCAACTGCTGTACCCACAAAGGGGTAGTCAGTGGCGTTTCACCATAAATTTTACAAGTAAAGTTAGTATGTTTAAGTATAAAGAATTTATTAAATTTTTCTTCTTTCTTTATATGGCTAACGCTGCCTATATAAAGAACTTGCTATAAAATTTAAGCCAAGAATAAAAACATTGCCTCTCTCTACGTAATCGTTATAGTATTAAAAAACAACTTAATATTTTTCCTGGTGGCATAACAAGCTAATCGACAAATTACTTTTAGGTGTAAAATTAGATCACACCCCAATCTACAACTCTGAAAAACCATGAGGCCTGACGTATGAGCAAACGCATAAACTTCTGTCCTGGTAAGGTCCAGGTTTGGTATACTAATGGCTCAAAGATAGAAGATCGAGTAGGTGCCAGTGTATTTGTACTAAAGCCTTAAGCCACTTTTAACTGTATACAAGGCAGAAATCTGGACTCTTCCAGAATGTTAAAAATGAGATATTAGAATTAAACATACGCATTTTTAGAAGAGGCTGTTCGATAAGACTTGAACTTCCATATTGTCACACACAGTGGAAAACCAAAAATAATAAAAACAAACTTGCCGCTAGGCCACCAGCTGGGGTAGATCCTTCTTCTGGCGCCAGTTAAGGCAGGTGGTAGAATTTTTAAGAGGCCACTACTTCGAACAGCACGAACCTGCAGAAAATGTATAATTATTTTGACCTATGATACTAAAAAATGGTTTCAAGACACTTCCAAAAAATGCGCAGTAACAATAAGCTCTTAATTTTAATAAAAAGATCCACTTTACAGTTTTCTAACCATTAAGAAGATATCTAAGATCCAAAATTATGAAATTTTAAGAAAAATAACTTTTTGGCAAAAAATCTTTTTCTGAAAGAAACTTTTAGAGTTTTGCTGTATGATTTACGAATGGTAACATATCATTTTTTCTTGTATGGGTCTGTGATAATATTAAAAACTGTAATAAGGCGGATCATCCTATTAAAATAAGGGGCTTATTGTTGCCAAGCATTTTTTGAAGGTGTCTAGAAACCAATTTTTAAGTGTCAGAAGTTAAAACAGAAAAAGTCGTTTTTTTACTTACCCTAATATAAAATAGTTACATAACATACGGGTTTTCCGTAAAAAATGTTTTTTAAATTGTACATATTCTTTAAAGACCATAAAAAACATATGTTTCTTTTGCCAATAGAAAAATACTTTTGCTCCAACATCAAAATCAAATTCTTTACTTGTAACAAAAAAAGGACAAAAACTCTTTAATGTATAAGACGTTGTAAAAATAATATATTTTTTTGTATTAACAGAGGTTAAAGAAACATTCTTGCAAATTTTAAAATTGTCCCTTTTGCTTTAACAGGCTATAGACTTATCAGCAAGCCCCCGTATCTGACTTCACAAAACTTATTATCTTAAAAAGTAACTTTTTCCACGAGTGAACAAAAAACCGCCAACTGTAAACGGTAAGCGGATTAATAATTATTACACCAGGACCACTGGGGAGCGATAATTATGTGAGTCATCCGAACGAGCGCTGACGTTCCGTCATCTGAAGAAATGGGGGCAATGATGCGGTCTTTCATCATAAATACAATTATTAATAGCTGACTTACCTTCAACTATGATAGATGGGTTGTGTTGTTTCGTTTCCTCAACGTAATTCAACCAATTGAATTTGTTTCAGTGGATGCGCCGCTCTTGCACATATAAAAACTAACTTTATAATTGAATTAATTTAAGGGTGCCGTTTGTTTTCGATAAGTAAATTTTGCACTAAGCCTTTTAAATATTAGATAATTTTAAAATGTAAAAAATGATGATGTATTTATTATTTATATAATTTTTTTAAACCAGAATAAAAAGGATTCACCTCTAAACAAAACAGTCCTGCAAATCCTTTAATGTTATAGCCTCAGACTTAAGCTTGTCGCTAAGAAACTGGTTTACCTTAGTATTACAAATCAAATTAAGTAGGTAGTCCTAAATTATTTGACAAGCAAAAAAAGTCCTAACCCAAAAAAAAAAACTTTTTACCTGATTAACAAAATATGCACAACACCTTATCAAAACTAAACATAAGGAACAAATTCGTATGCCAAGGTCAAGGTTGGGGTAAAGTTTACCCCAATTTTGTCGAATCTGAATGCGCCCCTGATTGTTGCCCTCGCGGAGCTCGGGTAACAACTTTCAGCCGCGGGCGTAAAAGTGCTATTTTAGGCCCTTGGTACAAAAATAACTATTAAGGCTATTTGATTTTTTTGAGCCATTTTTATTATTACATCTAGAAGGCCATGATTGGATGCACATTAATCTAGTGACTCTAGGTGAGGTTAGAAAAATACAAACGATTTTATTGACTAATATGAAAGATAGAAACAACACAATGTGGTAAACTGACATTTTTGTGTTTGACTATTATTTTTCAAAAGGCAACCCTTTTTGAACAAGTACTTTTTGAATAAAAAATTTGACGAATCTAACGATACTGATTTATTTGCGATTGGATTAAAAATAACGTCATAAATAAAGCATTCATAGCCACCTCGATGCAATATTACAAATGGCTTTGAAAAATCAAGTAGGCAAAAACTTTTAAAACTACAGATTACTATTTAGAATTGTTTCGGGAATCCAAAAATGTTTAAATATACAAGGTGTTCCATTTAAAAATTCAAAATTTGGATAATTTCTGGTTAAACTGGAAGTAATCAAAAAGCAGAAATATGCTACAACCATCCTTTTTTTACATCATTTACTTTCACTAAGTTTCATTTTTGACATGTCTAATACTCTATAAGTTATGGTTTGTCTAATAGATTCGTTGATTATTTATATATTTTTTAGACCAGAAAACAAAAAGATTCACCTCTAAACAAAACACTCCTGCAAATCCTTTAATGTTATAGCGTCAGACTTAATCTTGTCGCTTAAAAAACTGGTTTACCTTAATATTACAAATCCAAATTAAGTAGGTTGTCCTAAAATATTTGACAACCAAGAAAAAAGTCCTCACCCAAAAAAAAAACTTTTTAACTGATTAACAACTGGTTAGTTATGAATAGTCAAAAACCTGTATTTGAATACTGAGTACCTGTATTTGAATACTGAAAACTGTATTTTAATACCGAAATTTCAATACCAGAATTCGAATACAGGATCTGAATCGCGAAATATGAATACAAAGCGAGTACTCGAATACTATTCGCGGTGCAGAATCCCGAATACTGATCAAAAAGTAGTCAGTGGAATACTCTGATTTCGATGGATTGCCAATGTTATTACCTGCGCGAAACAAAAGTTACATTTCATGGGCAAAAAAACGGGTTTGTGCGCAAGCAAATCGAGGGTGAACGTGCCTGGCGCCAAACAGGCAATCCGCATTTTTGAAAAGTTTTACGACACCTTCTCTGGGTTTCTCGTTCGGAATACGGTAGCTAATAAGCGTCACGGTTAATACGCGGACGAAGGGCGTGGAGTGCCGGTGTTGTATTCTCCCAGTGCACGTGTTCGTCCACCCTTGATTTGTTTACTGCTCGAGGTCGTAAACATCCGAAAAATGCTTCTTGCCACTGCGGATTTACATGTGGGTTATCTATGGTAAAATACCGAATACCAAACACACAGATATATTCAAATACTATTTGAAAAATAGCCATATAAACGAGTATTAAAATACTCTGGACTTTGGTCCAAACCTAGCGCATTCGAGAGATTAAAAATTAAATTAACATATTTAGAGGTTAGATATCAAAATGTAGTAAATCTTACTATCTTTGTACTGGAAATGATATATTCTATTTAAATTAGAAAAATATATCGTGTCCCATTTAAGATAGGAATTAAGTAAGTTTTAATACAATACTAGGACTTTCAAATTATTTTATACTAGCCGACCCGTGCCTACTTCGTTGGGCGTTAATTATATTTTTATCTGAACTTTAATTATAATAAAATATAGCCTATAGCACTCCTGAATAGAGTAGCATTTTGATTGTGAAATAATTTTTACGATTTGTTCAGTATTTCAAGTTACAAACTTTACCTCATTATAATATTAGTTTAGATTTAAAAGTGACATGGGAGCCTCACCAAACCTGTAGTGGTATTTTTCTCAAGGTATAAAGAAACTGACCTGACGTGAGGCGGCCTAATGCCATGCAACAAAGCTATAAAAGTATATGGCAGGGTCGGGTCTCTCTACCTGATGACTTTATACCTGATAAATCCCTTTGTGGCTGAGTTGGGCGATGCCCTATTATATATTTTCTGAAATATTGTCAGTTATTATTATTAAAGCCTAGAGCGAAAGTGTTTTTGAAGATGTCCAGTGCCAAAACCGTTTCAGGCAATAGCCGAAAGTGTTTGCCTGTCGAGGCAAAAGTAATTGTTAAAAGTGTTTATTTAAAGTTAGTAGAGCGGAGCAGTGGCGGCGCCAGCTTTTTTTTAAGTTGGGCGATATCCGGCAAAGAAATTTAGAGGGTGGGCAGTGCAATATTGTTATTATATAAATACAAGACGTTTTAAAATTCAGTAAAACTATTTTAGAAGCTCATTTTTAAGGTCCCATAAACTAAAAACAAAAAATCCTGCAAACCATCGCAAATTAGGTAAAACAAACTGTGGCAACATTTTGGTATCAAATCTCACGAAAATTTGCACATCCCTGTCAGTTAAAAAGTTGTATTTATTGTATGTCTTAAAGAAGGTAAAAACCTAATAATTTAATAAAGATTCTTCCCCCATAGGGAGGTATTAATGAGGGTAAAGCCTGTTGATGACCAAAATTGTGTGTGTATGAGATCAATTTTAAAAGTTAGGCTACACCAGCAGCCACAGAAAAACTAAAATATTTGGTTTTTTGCATTTTTGCTTAGTAGGCTGTGTAAACCAAAAATATCTTACTACCACAATTAGTGATATATACAGTGAGAATCTTAAAAGAGTCTCCCCTGAAATTTTTTAAACATTTTATTAGGATATTTTATTCTATATTTAAATTTTACCCTAAAATCCGTTTCAAATGACATAATATACTGGTAATCTTTAATATTGCGACCATAAATCATTTATTCAAGAATTCCATAATTCATTTTACTTAAATATGAGCTAACTAAATAATTTATATAAATGGAATGGTTCTTTGAACATGACTTTTTGCGTTCAATTAGCAGGTTGGGCAAACGGTTGGGCAAGAGGATTTTAGGTTGGGCGCTCGCCACACCGCGCCCACCCCTGGCGCCGCTACTGAGAGCGAGGCCACGAAAAACATTTTTCATTAAAGGAAACATCAACTTTAACCGCCGTTCCTCAAAGTACAGTGTGGAAAATTGTGAATAATACTATTAAGCCTAGAAAAATGCGAAGAGACAGTGGTGCACCTAAATCTGTTGATGTATGCAATGAAGATCTAATCCGCCGGAAAATTTATCAGATGTACGAAGAGCAGAAAGTTCCAACATTATTATCGCTCTCAGCGAGGCTATCCGAGGATGATTGCGGCATAAGTTGTTCTACTACAACGTTGTGGCGCACTCTACGTCGTCTGGGGTTTTTATTTAAAAAAATAGACAAACGGCAAGTTATAATGGAATCACACCGCTTGCAACAACTTAGAATAGAATTTCTGGAAAAAATAAATAAGGCTAGATCGGAAAATCGAACGATAATATACCTAGATGAGACATGGTATGATACCCATGACACACCAAGTAAAGGATGGACTGATAAATCAAAAACTGTCACACTAAAGCTCCGTCAAATAAAGGCAAAAGAATAACAATTCTTCATGCGGGGTCAGAAAACGGCTGGGTACCAAATTGTTTATTTTTGGCAGCCAAAAACATTTCAGATTCCAGCTTAGATTACCACTGCGATACAACTGCTGAAGTTTTTGAGGACTGGTTTCAAAACAAATTATTACTGAATATACCACCAAAGAGCAGTATTGTGATGGATAATGCATCCTACCATAGTCGCCAGTTGAATAAAGTGCCAAGTTCCACCAGCAGAAAAAAGGAAATACAAAGACTTTTTGTTCGACCGTGACATTTATTTCCATGAAAGTTATAATGTTAAACAATTGTTAGAGGTTTTAAAATGTTACAATTTCAAAAAGAATACGTTTGCGATAATATTGCAGAGGCAGCAGGTCACGAAATAATTCGGCTTCCGCCATATTACTGCATTTTCAATCCCATCGAGTTGATATGGCATCAACTTAAGTCTAATATACGCGCGCACAATAATACACCAACTTTAAATCCTAGTGTAATTATACTGATAAAAAAGAAATCGAACGTGTAACCGCTGAAAATTGGAGAAACTGTACTGAACACGTTAAAAAAATTGAAAATTCTTATCGCTCTATGTATATGAATATAAATAGTCTAGAACCTGTAAAAAGAATGATTATTAATTTGGAAGATAGTAGTGATAGCGAAATTGATTTAGAGTAAGATATGGGTGTGTTTTATTTTGTTCTTAAATGTAAGTATTATTTACTGTTAAAATATTATAGTACTACCTACTGTAAATTTTGGTTTGTTTATTTAATTTGTATAATGTATGTATATATAATGTAAGTACTATTTACTGTTAAAATATAGTATCACTGTAAATTTTGGTTTATTTAGTTCCCAACCAACTTTAAAATATTAAAAATAAAGAATAATTAATAAAATAAAAGAAAAAATAATTTACTTAGTGCTTTAACTTCTTCATCGGGTATAGTACGGCCCTGCACGGTAAACCCGAGAAGATTTATGGTTTTATTGCATTCCACGCCTAAGTCAAGTCAAGTCAGTTTCTTATACCTTGAAAAATACTATACCTACTAGAAGCTATTGGCCTCTAGTGGAATAATTTGGTAAAGAAAATTTGTATTTTGGAATGTGGAAAAAGAGAAAATTCATGTTTCAAAAGCAAACCCTATATTTGTATTTTTTTGTCAATTTAATAAAATTGTGGCTGAAATTTGATTAAACCCATAAAAGCCATACAAATAAATCCATAAAAACAATACAAATAGAGGTTCGCAAATTCCAAACTAAAAAATTATTTTACTAAAGTGTCCCGCTTTAGACTAACAACATCTGGTATAAATTTCGTGTGGGTTCCATGTCGTAGTTTTTAGATTAAAAAAACATATACCGGGTGTTGCTCCGTCGAGTGGGACATAGAAAATCCCATGTAAATTTTGAAGTGGTCCAATATTAGCTCCCTAATTATTTTAGAAGAAAATATTATAAGGATTTTTTTAAAGAGCACGAAAAGTTGTGCCCAGTGTACAAATTCCAGCTCTTCTCAGTTCGCCAGCTAAAAGATAAATGCTAAAATAAGTTACGAATCTCCTATCTTCTTACGCGCCTTGTATTATTAGAAGTTTATAATAAAATACCAGAAAAATTATTTAACTTCTTACTCTCAAGTTGTCAGATCAATGTTACATCATTTTTAAATAATGAACTACTTAAATCAAGAAAAATCACTATTATAAAATAGTTTTATCAGTTATCGAAGAGTAGCGGACATATTTGCAGCCTATTTTCCTAATAGGCCAATAACAAATAAATCAATAATAGAACGGACGATAAAAAAATGAAACTACAGGCACAGTAATCAATAATTGCAAATGTGAAGAAAATCGACGTGAAAATCAGAGACAAATTGTACAAAACGAGGGGGATTTAGAAGTGATACTTTGTGTAGAGGAGGCCGAAGAAAACATTAGCACGAGAAAACTGGAGGACATTACTGGACAAGACCACACCACCAACCTTGCTCGTGAAAATCAAGAGATTTGGTATTAAATGGATGGCTACCCAGCACACAGTACCAGAGGTATGCGCGAATACTTGAACAACGCATTTAATAACGACATCATAGGCCCGAATCACGCAATATCTTGGCCAGCCAGGTCACCGGATCTTTCGCCAAACGATTTTTTTCTATGAGGACATTTAGAAACCAAGCTTTATATCAATAATAATTAATAGTTTAAAAAACTAAAAAAACACGCTTTTATATGCAACCGAACTAAAAATTAGAAAATAATTTTTCATTAAAAAAATATTGTCATTTCATAGTAAAAAGCGTGGGTGCATTTTACTATTTTTTTCATAACTTTTCCATCATAGATATTTGCAAATATAATAATTATAACATTTAATATATTTATCACCCCACGCTTTTTACTATGAAATGACAATATTTTTTTTTAATGAAAAATTATTTTCTAATTTTTAGTTCAGTTGCATATAAAAGCGTGTTTTTTTAGTTTTTTTAAACTATTAATTATTTTTCATTTTTAGTTTCTGCTACTCTTGACAAAATGGCGAAAAATTTTTTATGAACAAGAGTGGCAAATTTTAAAATTTTTCCAACAGAGTGCAACTCACTAAAAAATTTCTTCTTCATTAAGTAGCAAAGTTTGAAATTTTGCCAACAGATGGCAATCCAGGCAATGTTTGGACCGTTGCCAATATATTGCAACCCACTAAAAATTTCTTCTTCATTTTAATAGCAAAGTTTGAAATGTTGCCAACAGATGGCAACCTAGGTGTTATTTTTATAATATAATGGAATTTTTTTCCTGGCGATCCAAAAAAAAGATAACGGCATACTGTTTGCAGATTATTGCATTGTCATGTTTCCTTAATACGTGTGCAAAGTTTCAAAGAAATCGAATAGCTGGAAGTTGGTTAAAATTAGGCTCAAAGATTCCGTTACATAGCCAGATAGTTACAACCCAAGTTAATAAAAAAGCGTGTTAACGGCATTTATTAACTGTTATTGTTCATAAAAATTGAACACCAATGGTGCAACTAACCCAGTTGTGTAAAGAACTTATTAATTTTTATTGTTCATAAAAATTGAACACCAATGGTGCAACTAACCAAATTGTGTAAAAACTAAAAAATTTCTTCTTCATTTAATAGCAAAGTTTGAAATGTTGCCAACAGATGGCATCCTAGGTGTTGTTTTTATAATATAATGGAATTTTTTTCCTGGCGATCCAAAAAAGATAACGGGATACTGTTTGCAGATTATTGCATTGTCATGTTTCCTTAATACGTGTGCAAAGTTTCAAAGAAATCGAATAGCTGGAAGTTGGTTAAAATTAGGCTCAAAGATTCCGTTACATAGCCAGATTGATAGATAGTTACAACCCAAGTTAATAAAAGCGTGTTAAAAAATATGAAAATTTAGACCAGCTAAGGAATGCTATTTCCGCTGAATGTGCCAGAATATCGATGTACCAACTAGCCAACGTAAGAAATGAGTTTTATAATCATTTGGGTTATTGTCTGGCAGTTAGAGAGGAAAAATATTTGAACATTTGATTAAATCCTGATATTTTCGTCATAAACTGATTTCTAAAAGTAGACAAATTTGTTTTATTGTCTTGCTTTACTGTGAGTGCATGTGTTGGAATTAGCTGTAAACTAAAATGAAATGCGAGGATTCTTTTTGAAATTCCCGTATAAAATTGTTCAGTTTTGGCAATGACATTATAAATAAATTGTCACTGATAAATCGATATGGTGTTTTTATTATTAATTTCTAGTGTACAGGGTGCATAATGTGATACTACGTTGCAGAAGTATTTAAGCAGTTTACTCTTTACTGGTTGGTTGAAAAATGCTCAAATTTTCATTTTAAGTGGAACTTATTGTGCTTTTCGATAAATCCTAATATCATTTTTCTAAAATAATTAGGTGAGCCAATATTTGACTACTTCAATATTACATGGGATTCCCTATGTCCCGCTTGGCGGAGCAACACCCGGTATAATAGCTATGCCGATAAAAATGTGTGCCCTTAAATATAAAAATTGATGGATTTTAGTTTTTTAAGAGTTAATAGATATTGAGTTAATTTAATTTAATAAGATCGGAATTATTTGGGATGGCTGGCTTTCCTTGGAATGCACTGTATAGAAAAGCAATTGAAATATTTATCCGAGAAGAATTATTATCTAAAACAAATAATAAATTTACTTAGAGCAAACAACAGAATACACAAACTGTATCCATGTTAAAGTTGTTTCTTCATTTCCATTTCGTTAAGGAGTATAATTGCATTTAGTAATTATTTAGAGATTTTCCTAATTTAATAACGACGCTGGATATTGTGAATTATTACTAAAACATGACGATGGTTTTTTGCCTCATAGTTAAATATGACTTTGTAGAAGCTTTTAAGGAAAAGTATTCACTAATGAACAGTATTATTTTAAAACAAACAATTACATTACTTTTTCTGTTTTTACTGACGTTAATGGAAATGTAGCTAGATTAACAAGATCGTTAGATCGCCCGGACTTGACTAAATTTAAGCATACACAGGAAGCGTGTTACGAAGGTAGCAGATAATAAATGGGCAATGCGTTCTGTTAATTCTAACAATTAATAAAATGTAGACAATGGCATAAAAATGAAAACTATGCAGCGGAGACGCAAGTAAAAGTATTAAATCTAAAAACCTGCCCATATTTTTTTACAAAAATAATGATATCCCACTAAAAACATTAATGTTAAACAGGTTAACCAAGTTCAATACTAAAATTATGTTTGGCTGTGGACTTTGCCGCAAAAAAAAAGGAAGATCTAAAGGAGTGCCAAGTTCTGAAATAAATCCAAATATGAATGAGACTTTAAAGTAAGTTTTGACTTGGCAAATTTTTACCAGAATATTATATATATATATATATATATATATATATATATATATATATATATAATATATATATATAACAAAATCAGATTAATTATCTTGGGGTATCGGTCCTAGAGGGCTAGTTGAATAAAACTACTTTTGTGCTACTCCAAGCTTTCGAAAATTTTTATTTTCTTCATCAGGGCTACAATAATGGAATTAAATAAGTTTAACGAGCTTTTAAGATAACTTAAAATTGTAATTAAAAAAAATTAATTAAAGAAAGAAATTATTACTTACTGCTACATGTAATTAAATTGAAGATATTTCTTACAAAGAACAGTTGGCATTTTCACAAAATCAATACCAATTATTTAACCATACTGATTAATTTCTAAAAATTTTTAATTTATGCAGAATGTGTATGTTCTTTGGATGGTATTTGATACCAATAAGATGGCGTGAATGCGTTTTCTTAAGGATCTTTTTACAGGATTATTTGTTGAACTATTGCTAAGGTTATCTTAATTCTAGTCTTAGTTAAGTTAGGGTTAACTAACTTTTAGGTGGATAATCAATTTTTTAGTAATTAAAATTAGAGCAACCAACCACATGTAATGTTGAGCAAAGCTAAGAAAAAGCCTGGCTGAAGGCGCTAAAGGTGAAAAATCAAGAAAAAGGGAAGAAAAACTACTTCAAACAAAAAATCCTCTTCCTTTTAATAATATAAAATGGAAAACTCTTATGACTGTTTATTGTAGGAAAACTTAATGCAAAAATTGTTAACACATGCTTCCAATTCAGTCCATTGCCAGTGGACCGACCCAGGAATTGAACCTAGGCAGCTATGGATATTGGTAGACAGACTGTACCTGTCACTTACGTCTGTCAACCATATACCCGAGCCGATACTTGTTACTAAAAAAATTTTTTAAAATAAGAAAGGCGTTTAATTATTTTGTAAAATTTACTTTATTTTTAATAGAAGTCCTGGTTTGAAATTTAAAAAAACCAAAATTTTTTTGATAGTTTGTTATTATGAAGAGACATTACATAAAAAGAAAAAGAAAAAGAAAAAAGATTCAATCATTCTGCCCTTTTACCCCTGATTTAGTTTATTTTCAGTTTGAGCTGTAGGAAGTACTTGTATTGCTATTGTTGTTGTTTGTATTGGTTATTATAGTGATTTTTCACCTTTAGCGCCTTCAGCCAGGGTT
The DNA here is from genome assembly GCA_014170235.1 of Listronotus bonariensis. Taxonomy (NCBI): domain Eukaryota; kingdom Metazoa; phylum Arthropoda; class Insecta; order Coleoptera; family Curculionidae; genus Listronotus; species Listronotus bonariensis. The sequence goes on along the minus strand of JACEGR010001808.1, from coordinate 58,940 downwards.
TTTCTTAGCTTTGCTCAACATTACATGTGGTTGGTTGCTCTAATTTTAATTACTAAAAATTGATTATCCACCTAAAAGTTAGTTAACCCTAACTTAACTAAGACTAGAATTAAGATAACCTTAGCAATAGTTCAACAAATAATCCTGTAAAAAAGATCCTTAAGAAAACGCATTTACGCCATCTTATTGGTATCAAATACCATCCAAAGAACATACACATTCTGCATAAATTAAAAATTTTTAGAAATTAATCAGTATGGTTAAATAATTGGTATTGATTTTGTGAAAATGCCAACTGTTCTTTGTAAGAAATATCTTCAATTTAATTACATGTAGCGGTAAGTAATAATTTCTTTCTTTAATTAATTTTTTTTAATTATAATTTTAAGTTACCTTAAAAGCTCGTTAAACTTATTTAATTCCATTATTGTAGCCCTGATGAAGAAAATAAAAATTTTCGAAAGCTTGGAGTAGCACAAAAGTAGTTTTATTCAACTAGCCTTCTAGGACCGATACCCCAAGATAATTAATCTGATTTTGTTGTTTAACTAGTCGGTCAAGACTACCCTTCTCCCTTTATTACTTATATATATATATATATATATATATATATATATATATATATATATATATATATATATATATTTAATTAAGTTCAATAACTTTATAAAATGACTGATGTAATTAAAATTGGTCAAGTTAAATCTAACCTACTTTAAGATCTCATACATATTTGGGTTTTGTACAGAACTTGGCACTTATTTAGAGCTCCATTTTTTTCAGCAAAGCTCACAGCCAAACATAATTTTAGTATTGACTTTATTTTACATTTATGTTTATGGTGGGATCATAAGTTTTAACAAAACAATTAATAAACAAATTTAAGGTCTCTTAAAAATACGTATTAGACGCCCTAAAAATACGTTACAACCCAAGTACCGAAAATCAATAAAATTAGGTTTTTACGAAAGGTGTTTTTAATCCTTTTTAATCCACAAAAACCATCTATTCACCGTTCAATAGATATAAACTCGCATAAATACAAAGCAAATAAGTCCCCATTGAAAACGTAAATAGAACAAATCGCCCTCTACCTACAAATCTGTCACCGGCAACAATACAAGCGTGCGCCAAGTGAACCGTTACCGAAATGTATAAAGTAAACTTAAACCGGTTTCTTCCTATGTGTTCCCCTAGATCCCGTTTTATTTAATTGTGATTTATAGCTTTTTACTTTTGGCCTCTTGTTTGCGAGGAGCCAGATTGTGTTTAAAATAGGTTTACGACAATAAAAAAAAACATCTAATATATGAGTCAATCAATTTTTTTCACCATGTTTTAAAATATTCATATTTTATGAACATTTTTATAATATTGATGTATTATAAATAATAGGTAATTACTTTCTTAATTGTAATTTGCAATGAGCAGAACACTTTAAACAATTTCAACGATAAAACCAAAAAAATCCACATTAGGTACGACTTATGTACACATAATCTAAACCCACAACACCAGAATCAAAAAGTAGGGTTACTACCAACAGAGCTATGTAAAGGTGCTCGCCCACTTAGGCGACGAGTCAAAATTCTCCGGGAAGTTTACATGTATTTAAATGGAACCCCGCCAATATAGACGCGCCGCCTATATTGGCGGGGTTCCATTTAAATACATGTAAACTTCCCTGGAGAATTTTGACTCATCGCAACGCGTGCCTTAGTGAGCGAGCACCTTAACTTGTCCATATTATATATATAAGTCATATTACCATATCCCAAGAAAATTCTTATTGTCATATGAATACCAATTCAGTTATCCAATTGACTGATTTTCCAAGAGACTTGTTGTCCGACGGACATTTTTTGAACCTTTTAAACTTTGAACTGTTTCCGTCCGATTATTTATTATATTATTAAAGTCAAGAGAAGACGTGAAGACGGTTAGTACTTAGATAGGTGACCGGTTGGTAACACCGTTTTTCTTTTTTTTTTTTAATAATCATTCCTTTACTGAGATCGCTTAACAGTGTTTTTTTATTGTTTTTTGCTATTTTTATATAAAAATAAAATGTCTATAGGCGGGCGCTAATATTTACTTGCTACCAGAGTCGTTGAAACTCGACGGGCTCTGGGAAGAGGAAATAATGCAAGCAGCTTAAGTTGCGCAACACATGCATTATTCGAGCACGGTGTATGTTTGTACAGGGGGCAGCTAATATTAAGGCTTTATGTGGTAAGTTTAAATGAGCGGAATTTACTTTACGTGCCATATTGCATGTTCCATGTGTGATGGATTATTGAGGGACGATAGCCTAACGTAACACAAATAATAAGGTATACGTAGGGTCCGCGCGTTTAGTAAAGAGGCCACCGACATAATAATTTTCTGCGCAAAATCTCCTCTTATTCCCTCATTCCCGTATTTAAAATGTTATTTAATTTTTTAAATCAAATCTTTAAAATGCCTACTTTCTAGGTAACGATACAAAGCCCTCGAAACCGCGATTGAAAGAGGGTTACAGAAGATTTCGCGTAGATAATGATGACGTCTGTGGCCTCTTTACTAAATGCGCGGACTTTACCTGTGTCAAAGATAATAGAGAATTATTGCAAGTTGCCTTATTAAGCTCGGGTAATATTAATACCGGCCTTATTTAAATAGTGCTTGTACCCATAATTTAGAGTTATTGCAAATCATTTTGACAGTACCATTAAACTAAAATAAGGGGAAACAAATTTTAGTAGGTTTTTATTATTGTTTTGTGTTGTAGCGTTTTGTTTCACACAATTACAGAGATTCATGTAAAAAAAGCAACGTAGTATTTTTACTTTTAAAAACTTTTTGATTTTGTGGTTGGCAGCCGTTCGGTTGTACGAACAGTTATGAACTTAAAATAAGACCAAAATAAGGCACAATTTAAAACCGATATAAATAAAGGCCAGGCACTATCCTTATAAAGGAGGTCCTTATCCCATTTTGCATCTGCGCAAGATCAGTTGTCAAAATAAGGCCGGTATTATTAGTGCCTGGCCTTATTTCACTGTGCAATAATTATTCTCTATTTACCGCAACTGCTAACTTAATGCATTTTGTTTGATGTAGTTTTATTGTTTGCGTTTGTTTTTTTTTTGTTTATATATTAGCGCTTCAAATTAAATAACACAAAGTTGCAACACGGTCAAACAGCTGATAAAAGTGGGTATTTAGATAAAATGTTAAAAACATATTTACTATATTTACAAAAATATCCTGATTTTTGATTGTCAGAACTAACTGCAACAACATTTAGCAAAATATGTAGTTTAAGTTAAAGAAGTTACATTTATAAGGTTAAACCTACAGTTTTTACAGCTTTCATATTTTAAATACATAAAGACTGTCTCAAAGTTTTTAAATGGCTAAATATTTCGAAAACAAAGGGACATTAAAGAAACCTTAAAATAAAGAGTTGCATAAATTAAAGTATATTACGAGGTCAAATTGACATTTATTAATTTATCCCCATTTTAATTACCAAAATAAAAAGCTTAAATTTCTACATATATCCGTACTGGTAAGTTAGGGTTTAAAAGTTATAAAGATTTCATATGAAGGTAAAGTAAACAATTAAAAATTTCAATTTGATATTGACTAATAATAATTATTAAGGGTTCTTTTAGAGTCGATCTCAGCGCAATAAAACATATTCTGTCGGATATTTTACATTGTTTTACAAGTTTTAACCCTTAACTTATTAGTACTGCTCTATGAACATGTATTGGTTTTAATAGATTCAATGCCATTTCTAAGGTCAAGTCCAAGATAATAACAAAGTGTCTCATTTAATCTTATACAACTTTTATACTTTAGACTTTCTTTGATGGCCCTTAGTTTTAAATATATTAGGCGGTTTTTTATATTTTTGGGCCACCTTGTATGTATATTATAAATAAAGAATAAATTATACCAAGTTTATAGAGAAATTTATTTAAAAAATCTTATTTAGAAGGGATCAACACCTTTTTTAGTATTGAACAATACGTATCATGACTTTATTAAACAGGCAAAAGTGACCGCTATTTATAAAATAAGAATTTATATATATATATATATATATATATATATATATAAAAAAACTTTTTATTATTAATTATACAAAAAAGTGATTCAATATTAAAAGTTCTGCATGGTCCAAAACCCAAAATGCAATTATCGGATATTAATTTTTACAGTGGTATATAAGGTATTTAAAAAAAATGTTTTAAACAAAGTACCTTTATTTTTCATATTATCGAAAATGTTTATAAAGACAATGATGTTATGAAATAAAAAAATAGTTAACATTAAAATTTAATAATGCAAACCTATTTATTTTTAAGAAATAGTTTTTTCGTAAATTTATTGGGTTAACGGAGATAATTTAAGTTTGTAAGTACATTATCGCATACTTTTTTAGAAAATTTAATATGTGCATACTTTTTAGAAAATTTAATATGTAAAGAAACCTAAAGAACTTTCGAAATAGCGAAAAGTTACGAAAACGCTTGTTATCGCAAAAAAAATTAAATATTTTAAATTATCCAATTTCCGTATTTGAAAGCCATTTTTAATCCTAGACACGTTTTTTACAAAAAAATTTAATATTAGGAATAATAACGGTACTTCTCTTTTCACTGATGCAAAAAGTAAATATCGGATAAATGCATTTTGTGTTTCAGATCATCCAGAATTTTTTATAAATAACTTTTATTTTTAAAATTATAAATAAAAAGTTTTTCATATGGTACGAAATTAAGCAGTAGAGTGTATATCAAGGTAGATATTCTTTAAAAAATGGTAAAAAGTTCCCTATACATTAGAGGACATTTTTAACCCTTAACCACTAACGTGCACTTTTTGAACGCAACTACTAACGTAGCGTCTCTCAGACGCTCCACAATATATTATAAATTAGTTTTCCATATCAGTATGTTTTTTGTTTTATTAAATGGTTAACAAAGTTATCTAAGAACTATTTTAATATATACCCATTAAAAAATACAAGAAGATATTTTTTCAATAATAAAAGAAAATCGGCCAGGTGAATAAATTTAAGCAAAAGCTTCTACTATAGTATTGGATTTATTTGTTTTGGGCAATTTTGTATGTTTTATCTTTTATTAATTTAGGTAAAAGCATTTGCTTAGCTTTATTCACCTGACCCAAAACATGTTCGTTTATCAAAAAAAAAACATTCGAGCGTAAAATGATCAAGATTTATTTGTATACATGTTAAAACCTTAAAACCAACAATAATTCTAATACACAAAATATAAATTAATAATAAATAAAGAAGGTAACATAACAAAAAAATGCAATCCCCCAAACCTACATTTTTTAATCACATTTAATACACAAATTTTTACCGTAAAAAGTTGGCAGTTTGGCTTTTCTTACTTTGAAGGGCAAGTAAAGCAAGTCATTTTTTAAACTATTCCTTAATGTTATTTTCTTAAATGATTTTGAGGTCAAACCTAAAATATCACACTTGATCTAATTCGTCGAGATATACAGTGAGGTCCATTTAGCATGCAACAAATGGAAAACTTTTTATTTGAAATTTGTCACGAAAATTTTATTCTTCCTAAATGTTGGTGTATGGTCCAAAATTACGTCACTAAATTTAAGATTCCACGTTTCGTCTTTTAGCCATCATCAACTTTGTTTTTCTAAATGGGCGAAATATCTTGTTTTAAACTTAATACACTCGTATTCTAAATACAACGATATACCAAACTTTACATTTATGCAACGTTTCGAACCAGAAAACCATCATCACTATTTTTTCCGTTAAAAAATTTGGATTCCATTCCAAAAGATTTTGAAAATTTATATTTGAAGGTAAGTATGCATTCATTTATTTCTATTACTATTTCTACCTATTATTATTCCTTTTATTAATTTATTTATTCATAATTAACTAACATGTTACAAGAATTAAGACAATACATACATTTATTCATACGTAATAAAATAAAGCATTTATTTTACTCAAACGCCTCTATCAACTTTATCGTAGCCTGTCATAAAAAAATGGATGCATGCTTACCCGTAAACGAAAATTGTTCAGATAAGTATAAGGTTTACTTACCAAGTCATGGCCTCCTATTTAATTTCTTAAATTTTTTTGGAAAAATTTGAATTACTCCTGTATGATACAGATTTTTATTATTCTGATTCAATATTTATTTAAAAGAGTTCAAACCAACTGACTTTTAAACAACTTTTATTAAATCGAAGCGAATTTGTAAAACAGAACTTCATTCATATTTTTTTACCTAACCGCTAAATTCAAGTTTTTTTGCAAAGATATTTAATAGAGCCCTAAAATAAAACAAATATGATGCTTTTATTTAGGCGATTATACTATTAATAATGAAATGCGTATAAAAATTCCCTATTTACCTTGTAAAATTTTTGTTTTAAATTTTTATTAAAGTGTAAAACAGATAAATTAAGATTAAAAAATAAATGAATACAAACTTAAATAGGAGGCCATGATTTGGTATTTGGGAATAACTTTTTATTCTTAATAAATTTTCTATTTAACATGTCTTTTTTTTCAAAATAAGGGTCCGACACCCACGGTACTCTGGTATTTAGGCATAGACCTTCGTGGGATGTCAAAAGATAAAAAAAACTTAACTCCTACACAGTTTTTAATCTTTTTGACCTACCCTGTATACCATAAAACTTTTAATAAAACTAACTACTGCTAATATAGTTTCGAACCATGCCTCAACTTACACGAAGAATAAAATTTTCTGACAAATTGCAAATAAAAAAGTTTTTCCATTTGTTGCATACTTAATGAACCTACAGTACGTGGTGGAGTTTTCGCTGTTTTGACAAAGCAAACTCAAAAGTAGACAGACGTCACGTTAGTAGGTAAGGGTTAACGTGCGTACAAGAAAGAACAAATTTGTCCTCATTGTCGTCAGTGACGGATTTGCCGTAAATATTTTTTATGGAAAAATGGTACGCTACTGCATTTCCCTTAAAAATAATGTTATTTTTAATATTGGTTTGGTTTCAAACAAATTTGATTCTCCGTCCTTTACTTTTTTCTATTTGGTGTATGGTTTTCGAGTAAACAAATCCAAACGATCTCTTGGCATGGTCATACTAACACCGAATTATAAAGTAACTACTTTTAAAAAAATAATAATTATGTATAGGTATTTGTTTTTATTTTAAATAAACTTTTTAAATATAAAAAAATAACAAATTAGTATAAAATTTATGAGCTGGTTCTTGTATTTTGTTGAGCTGCTTGGTTATCCCTTTGTTTTTGTATAGCTAACCGACGGTCTTGAGATTTGTAGTTCCACCACTGGCAACCCCCACTACCGAAAAAGAAAAATATAACGCCTGTACCAATTAGGCAACCACCACCAATTAAAAAATTATAGTCCAACTTATTATTCCATGATCAATCCTCAAAATTCTGTCATGCATCATGGGGACTACTATACCTAAAATTAATATTGTTTTATTAGTCGTTCAGTGATACAGGGTATTTACTTATAACTGGTATAGCTCACGCGGAATACCAGGTGAAATGGCCATAAAAAAATTCTTACAGTAAACTAATGGTATGCTTTAGTTAGGAGCATTATAACGATGTAAGAAAAACATTTCTGGGCCAAATTATTCCGTTAGGGGGTGAATGAGGGGAGTGGTTTTAGGGGTAAATATGAGTTTTTGCAATTTTAAGCTAAACAATGAATCCTTATAACCATTTTTACTTTAACCTCAACAATTTTCGAGAAAACTCAAAAACTCTTTTTTGGTTTTTAATTTTATATTCTACCAAAATGGTTCAAATTAGCTAAAATTTAAAGCAAAAATTGTAATATTCCTAATATCTTATGCTATTATGAATATTGATACAGGAAAGTTTCAACATGGCTTCTGGGCGCCATCTTGGAAAAAAAATTAAAATAAAAAGGGGTGGTCTTATGGCACATCATTTAAAAGATCCTGACAAATACTTTTTAACTCTAGAAAATAAAGTCAATATCTTTATCCACTACAAAATGGCGGTACTTAAAAAATTACCCAAATTACCAAGTTGAATGTACGTACTTAATGTGGTATTTTCTTAATGCTTTTTTAAAGAGTTTCTTAATGGTGATACTGGTGATCATATACAGAGGAGAATATGCCAACATTAAACAAAAAACAAGGAACATTTTTAACAGCTATTAAAAAAAAACAAAATTATTGACATTTTTCATTACATTTGTACATTGTGTTACTTGCATCAAAAAATTAGAAATATACTGCTTAAGCAAACAGTTTTCGTACATCGGCGAGTAATAGAATAACAAAGCAAGCAGTATTAGTCACGCAAGTTTATATGCCGGGATTCAGTTAGATTGTCTCTTTTTCTCAATTGCCTATGTGTTATGTTATTTAGCTCAACCTGTATTTTAAAATTAAAATTGTTTTGTTTGATTTACAGGAGCACAAATATAACTAAAATTATTAAATTTTAAAACGGCATTTTGGGAAACTGGTTGCATGGTCCAAAACTAGAAAATTAAAAATTTTAATTTGATTGGTAATATACCGGGAAAGTTAAAACTTAAAGTATGAAAAATGACCCCGGCCAAAGTACTTCAAAAAAAAAAAAAGAAGAAAATGATTGTAGATAATTTATTTAGGTTTAAATTTAAAGTTAAGGCAATAGAGAAAAGAGAAATAATATCGTCGGCAGTTTTTACTGTGTAAATTAAAAATTAAATACTGGGCCAAAATAAGCAAAATTTAAAAATAGGTTAAAGATTTTGGTAACACTTGCTTTGCTGTGTCGAGTATTTAGGTGTTAATGCAAACCATAATAAAAAAAAACTTGTCAAGAAAATATGTTTGTTTCTTTAATACTTTACAATTATTTACGTAATTATTATTACGTTACAACTTTTGACGTAAAATTCAATTCTCTACAACATTTACTTATACGATTTTCTTCCATTTTAAAAAATAAAAGCACTTTACTCTATAGGTCATTTTTCATATTTTTAGCTATAGCTTATCCTCTTTATTACCAATTAAAGCAAAATTTTGTATATCTTAGTTTTGGACCATGCAACTATTTTTCCCCAAATGCCAATTTAAAATTCAAAAATGTTGGTTCTATTTGTTCTTTTGTAACACCTATCCTGGGACACAGTATATACATGTAATCAAACTTTCACATTTAAAAACATTTTAAAATATTTAAAAAAAATTACAATTTCAATAATTAATAAATATTTTTTGACGAAAGTAACATAATGTATGAGTATAATGAAAAAGGCAACATTTTGTGTTTTTTATTGTATTTTTTTTAATTAAAGTATAAATGTATATTTTATTGTAATTATTGAAAATTAACAAAAAAACAAAGAGAAATTAAACCTTTTGTGATAAAAGAGTAATAAATTTTGGTTGAAAATTTTCCTTTTTTTAGTTTTTCTTATAACGGCAGGATAATTCTTGACGAAAAAAATACAGTATATTAAGAATATAACAAGGCATAATTGCTTTAAATTTTAGCTTTATCGAAACATTTATGATTGAAAATTTTTGGGGTAAGGGTAAAAATGGTTATTACATAAGTTGTATGTTTTTCATTGTCCATATCTTTTGTTTAGTTTTTTTTTATTAGGATTTATTGTTTAGCATTAAATTGCAAAAACATTTTTGACCCCTAAAATCTTGCCCTTCCCTCTTCACCCCCTTACGGATTAATTTGTTCCAGAAATGTTTTTCTTACATACTTATGATGCCCCTAACAAAAGTATACTAATTTTTGCATATAGGTATTCCGCCTGGACTATATGCCACAAGTTTAAAAATTACCCGAACATACCTTTATTTAAAAGTTTAATGTTTTAATAAATAAATATATTAAGAAAAACAAGCTATGTCGAAATATTTCGAAATAATAAAACAATTAATTTTGACATATTATTTTAATGATAGAATGTACTAGCGTACTACCAGCAGGACATTGTGTCCTGCTCGTAGGACGTTTTTAAATCTTATTTTAGGGGACTTTCTATACTGCTGGCAGGCTTAAAATTTATACCGTTAGATAGAGGGCGATTTCCTCTAGCAGCGCCAGTTATAACCTGTCAAAAATTCGTTTCCTTAGTTAAATTACAGCCATGGAAGTGATCGATCGATCGATCTGCCAGGGACGAACTTATGGTCAAAATTAATGTTTGGAAGGAATTATAATACTGCTCTATGGGGCACCGTTACAAAAGTTACGCTAAAAAATACATTGGGGGTGGTCTTTGATGTGGATGAATAAAGCATAGAAATAAATAGAAAATATTTACCCCACATAATTTAATTTATAACTCTTAAAGGTTGGTTCTTGAAAAACATTTATATAAAAAATAGTAACATTGAAAAATGTAAATTAATACAGTCCAATTTACACAACTTGAACCTTTCTTTTACTGAGACGTTTTCGATTGGTAATTTTTATTTCCCAGATTTCCTTGCACACATGTATTTGTTCATACTTAAACGTTGTATTCCTCGAAAACTAGTAGAGCTAAACCCATTAAACCGGGTATTGTTGAAATTATCTTGAAGAAGGCTTTTAGTTTTCACATTCAGATACAGGGTGTGTTTAAGTTTAATTTTTCTAAATAAAAGCTATTTATTTTTTTAACGTTTTTATTCTTTTATTTTATTAGCTTAAATTTGTATAAAGTCGAAAAAGTAAATGACTTTTTAATAACTTATTGTTTGCCAAAAATTGAGAAGAAATATATTTTGTTCTTTTATATCTAATTTGACTCAGATTTATCTTAACATGTAAAATTATGTTCTAAAGTTTTAGGTAACCATTAAAAAATAAAAATACTTATTTGGCTTCTGGATCCAATACAATTTTGTTTTTGACAAAAACATGTTATCAAAAAATATTTGTTCAGGATAAATAGTATTATAATTTTTTAAATTATTTCACTCCGGATCTGTTGCTGTCGGTTGCGCTATTGAAATTTAAATCCTCTTCGTAGGACAGAACCGCACGATTTTAAAATGTACTTGAAGAAGCAATCTGTTCTGCTAAAAGGCCAACCTTATAAAAATTCTATAGAATTAGAAGTACTGCCAGCAGGACAATTTGCCATGTACAGGAATCCTTCCGGAAGCGCTTCTTGCAGGACAAATGTTTGTACATTCTATCATTAATACGTTTTTAATATTGTAATAAAACTTGGTATTTAAAGATAATTTAATACAAACTTTTTAGATCTGATAACTTTTATATTAAGTAAACTAGGAGGCACTTACCTACACAAACAGGGTATTCTTTATAAGAATCGCTCTGAGCAACGTTTTTAAGATAATTTAGGTTGTTTAGTACAACTAAAAAATGCCTTTAAATAAGTTCAGTGTGTAAGCTATCTCTACACTGCTAAGTTAATAAATAAATAAAACATTTTACTTTTTTTTAAGTATTCCTGTAAAAATATTAACTTGTAAAAAAGTATGTTTTTAAAGAAAAAAATGCTTATTTTTCTATACATGTTTTGCAGAAACTTTAAATACATGATTCTTTAAGAGTTAACCAGGTTTGTAATAAATTTTTAAGCAAAATGGTAATTAAATTTATTTTTCATAATCGTTAGCGGTTAAAATACAGATATATATATATATATATATATATATATATATATATATATATATATATATATATATATATATATATATATATATATACATATATATATATATATATATATATGACCTTTTTTTACAGGGTTATTAAAAGTTTCATACAAATGATTTTGTGTTCAACAAAAGTAAGTTCTTTTTATTTAGTTTATAAACTATTAACGACATATATATTAAATGTGGTATTTTTGCACAGCTTTTAAAATACACAAAAACGCTGTGACATTTTAGCGAAATTAAGTGCATTTTAGGTTAAAAAGTAAATACCGAGTTTTGTTACAATGTTTAAAACTTATTAAAAACTAATAAAATAAAAAAATTAAAAGCATATTCCCTATTTTAAGTACGTCTACCTTAATTGGCGTAAGTTTCTAAGGCTGTATGTAAAACCATAAAGAAAAAAATAATTAGAAAAATTATTAAATTAACTAAGAATTACCCGTTATTCTCCTTATCACCTCACAAAGTGAAGAGATTGTTCCAGCGTAATTTGGAGCTATATCAATAGTAGTTCTTCTCACACTTACCGCTCCTGTTCCTATAAATGTTACTCCCAAACACAAAAAGCAAGAATCATGCTGTAGTTACAATAAGCCATTCCCATAAAAAGTAAAATACCTCCAGGAACAATGTGAGAAAAAACACGAATATCTTGACCATCAAAGTATTTTCAGCATAATCCTTAGTTCTTATAAAATCAGCTAAAAGCCCAGACAAAATTGCTGTTACTATTACACCTATAATAGAGAAAATGAAATTGGTAAAATAATTATAATATCAGCAGCTTATTTGCTAATTACCTAATAAACCTAATTTTTAAATTAGCATAAAAAAGTGTGTTTTAATTTTGACAAACTGATTAGTTTTTCACAATTTATATACAGTGTGGGCCAAATTAAACTTGCAAACTTTTAACTCATAATAACATTTTGGGCTAATAGGTGGATATTTCTTCTCTAGGTTTCCCTAATTGGTCAAATTGATTTAACAGGACTGGATCTACGAGACTTGTTTCAAAATAATGCAATAAACTTCGTTGCAAAAAAAATATTTTATCTGCAATTAGGCTAATACGTTTATTTTTAATTATTTTACTGTTAAGTCAGCATCCAACTCAGTAACCATGGTAACCCCACATTTTTAATTTTGAAAGAATACTTTTTAATCTAGAGAAATGCATGATTTATTGGAAACTAGGGGTGTGCGAATATCGTTCATCGAAATTCGAATCGAATAATTCCAATTTTCGAATCATTCGAAACTTGACAAATAATTCGAAAAATTTTGAATAATTTGAAATATTTTGAATAATTCGAAACATTTCGAATAATTGGAAAATTTTTGATTAATTTGCGAATAATGCGAATTTTTCACTTAGTATCAAAATATGAATAAAAGATTTTCTATTTTATCCAATTTAGTTTCCATAACATCGGGCATCCAAATATTCTACTGACCCATAATATCCGTTTTTATTAAAAGTGAATTATCCGAAGGAGACAATTGCGTAATTTTAATATATATTTATCTCAGTAACAAAAATCTACAGACTCTCTACGGAAGGGGTTAACACGAGGACAATTGGACAAAAAAATCATTTTTCGAAAAATGTCATTCTTCATAATAAAATTTTTGCTTGCAAAAAAATAGGATTTACAAAGAGAAAATATTTATTTTGTATACAGGGTTCGCAAAAATCTAAAAATCCTGATTTTTCTCCAAAAGCAAACCACCTTTATTTTTATTTTAAGGCAAAATATCATTAAAATTTTTTTTTTTTGGAATAGCATTTTGAATGTTACAGAGGCATCAAAAGTTGAAAAAATAAACTTTTTCTCTTCGTGAATCCATTTTTTTTTACAAGCAAAAGTTTTATGAAAAATTACTTTTTCGAAAAAATTACATTTTTGGTCCATTTGTCCTCTTGTTAATCACATCCGTGGACAGTCTGTAGATACCATTATTACCATCACAGAAAAAATATAGTTATTTTGTATGTGTGACTATTATAGTAGCAAAAGATCTTTGATCTTTCCAATTCATTTTCCTTTTTATAATTTTTAATTAACTTAAAAAAATATATGAGAAAAAGGTTTATACACACACACGGATAAAAAAAAATTTACTTGATTCAGGGGGCCAAAATCTTGAATTTTACAGCACCTTTAAGGTAAAGCTGTAGTGCCCCCACGGACCTTATTTTTAACTAACTACTACCTAAAAATGTCTTCTAGCTGGAGATCATACCCGGGTCTTCTTGGTTAGACATCAAATACTCTATTCACTCTGCTAGTAGGGGTGCATTAATACCTAGATCAATATGTTTCATTAAAAAATATTTTATATTTCTATGCCAGTATTTCTTAAAATCTGCTTAACTGTACTCTAAAACTTAATATCTTAGAAATAAGTTGGAATTCTCAGATACAATAAAAACCCTTCAATAATTTTTTAAATTAACCAAATAGACCTAAAAATGTCTTACAATTTATTAAAAAATGGGCTTTTGTACAGTTATAAAAAATGTGTTGACCATTTTTGTATCTTTAATATAAATACAAATACCACATAGTTTAAAATATTAGGAAAAGCTATGAAACTGCAGTCACAATTTTTATAAAATACAGTGATAAAAACAAAGGTATTTGCTATCTTTTTAATTTTAAATGTGTTATTGCGAAGGTTATTGCAAGTTTTGTAAAAAAATAAACACAAAGATGTTACAAGGCATTTTAGAATATCCCAGTTATTAGTTTGTTTTTTTAAATCTTGAGTACTGAAAAGTAAAAATTCAGGAGATACCATAAAATTACAATACATTCATCACCAAACTGCAGCGTTTAAATATTTATGATATAAAAAGGCTAAAGCAGCGAGTTTAGATAGTAATCCAGATTATTTTTAAAGGCTTCCAAATAGTTGCACACTTGTAAAATCACCTGCTCAAAGATTTACCAAGAAATTGGCATAAAAACAAGGTATAAATAGCTCTGGTTTTTATTAAAAAAAAAAAAAATATTTTTAGATCTTATATAGAAAAAATGTAAATGCATCATTTTTTAAATCTGTTTTTTGATGTATTCATATGAAGAATTTGTAATTCCCCATGAAAACAATGCTCTACAACCATTGACCATCAGACCACGATAAAAATTAGTTACACTTCCGCCATTTTTATTATAAATTTCTATGATAACTTCTTTTATGCTTCTAAACTTTCCTCCTATTTGTTTGTGTATGTTTACTTTGGTAACCTTTAATGGATAAAATAGGACTGTCATAAAAGTACCTAAAGAAGCACCAAATAAAAAATGTTGAAAATGTTGTCGATATGCTACATCACTTAATACAAATCGTTTGTGAAGTTCTTCTTTGGTGATAAAAAAGCACGAATTTGAGCTGATGTTCCTAAACAGAATTATCGAGTAGCCCCGGTAAAACTCTTTTAAACTATAATCCTTTGCGATAACTTTTGCGACGTGAAACATATTTTTAAATTTTTTGTTATAATTTGACATTACTAATAACATTTGCACTCTTTCCAATGGCATAAAAATAGATTCAAATGTTCCAGCTAGTGTACATGCACAAATTTTTTCAATATATTCATTCATTTGTAGTGTTTCTAATGGTATTGTTACTGCACGATATACTCCGAACATTGACGAAAGTGCTATACATTTTTGCAGCAGTGGTGGTAGAGCACCTCTATAGAGAACCCTTAGTCCTTCCTTTTTTATTGTTTTAAACGATTTCTCTGGTCCCTGATTTTCCAAAATTTGTCGATATATTAGTTTTGTTACAGGATATGTAACACTGATTGTTAAAAATGCTGAGCCAAGACCTGCGAGGAATTCTACGTGTGCTGGAGATGTGTTTTTCACGTCCTGAACATTTATAGACATTTACAATGATTTTGAATACAGTTAATTTCGGATACTGTCATTTTGATTAAAATTTAAACTTGAAATATGCCAAAAATAGCTCAGAGTAAGGTACTCCAAGCAGGTGAATCTTATTACCTTTTTAATCCGGTTTTATACAAGGTACTTAAAAAATCCGCAAATATGTCTAATTTTAAAATCATTTTTAACACGCTTTTTTAGCTTAACTTGTATGTATGTATGTATGTATGTACGTATGATTACTGTATCAGCTAAATTCAAAGGTATATCGGCCATTTAAGCAACAACAATACAAGCACAATTTAGTCATCCTATCCGAAATGCTTACATGCCGGCATTTGCGTTAGACCGTCTTCTTTCCACGCATTGCCTGTTTACGATTTTGTTTGGCTGAACGTGTATGTTTGTATTTTTGTAACCCTTCTAACTAACGCCATCAATATTTTAGTGTTTATAGTACTGTCAGAAACCAAAGTAGGAAACTTTTTCTAAAATATATCTAGACAATGCAAAATATATCTAGTTCAATGCGGCAAAGACAGTTGGCATATACACGTCGCACCAGTTCGAAATTACAATGGATGATTTTTGCCAATGTGTGAAAAAAGGAGGTCTAATGCAAGATCGACGCATCATCCTATGAATGATTCATGAGTGTCCTGTCTACCCCTCTACCGGCCAGAGTCCTCCACACTGAAACTCGGTTGATAGCATCGAGCTGGCACGACGTGTATATATCTATCTGGATCCCAAAGAATAACCCCAGGTCGTCTGCTATTTGTGATACAAAAAAATATATCCTACTTAGGCGTCTACTTTTTAAATTTTTATTTATACTTTTAGAAAATTAAATTTTGTTTAGTTAAATTATATTAAATTTAAAGAATTAATGTAAAAGTTTCTCTTCTCTTTAGATACACTTACATTAGTAAAATCTAAAGGTTAGACTTGTAACTTTACAATAAAATAAAAAAGAGTTTTAAAATGTTGCGAGTACCTATCTGTTAAATATTCAAATACAGATAATTTTCTTTTAATTTAAATTCTATTAAACTATTTACTTTATATACAAAAAATAATGTCACAAAGCTTTATAAACTACAACAAAAAATCGCCCCGTAAAGTTTGTCGATTGAGTTACTAGACACCCTGTATGTATGTAGGTAATTTGATTGAAAATGATAAAATGGCGAGGTTTATCGACTTTAATAAAGAGTACCTTATTTTTTAAGTTTTTGATTGTCTATAAAGTGGCGCCCCCAGCTTTGCGATATCTGTCAAAATAAAAAAGTTATGATGTAAGTAAATTTTAAGTTTTAGATAAAGTGCTCTCTGGCAGTATTTAAAATAAGTACTTTTGTCTTAAAATTTTAAAATTTGCAATCGATTTGTGTGCCCAATATCAACTGGATTGGTTAATAAATAAATGCAATATGGCGAAAAAAACAAAATAAAAATTGAACTTTGACGGCTTATAACTCGAAAACGAATGACATTTTGAAAAAATATATATGAAGCTCTACCCTTATTTTGTCAAGTAGAATCACCCCCTTAAGTTTCGTGATCGATTTTTGAATCACCCTGTATATAAAAAGAAAAATATTTAAACAAAAATGAACGAAAAATACTAGTTTTATTAAAAAAGCCTGGGCGCCAAATTTTTCGTTTATCGAGTGCTCGACGCTTTTTTTTTTGTTTATTGTTCATTATTGTTTTAAGATTCTTTTAAAAAAATTTGTTCACTTTTTTTCTTCGATGTGCTTTATTATTATTATTTTTTTTGAGTCGCTAGTCGATATAGCCTTAAATGAGAGAGGTTTTATTAATAAAATTAAGACATTTTTAATAATTCACGCGTTTTACTTTGTCGAAGAATTTTTAGAATTTTAGATATTAAGGCGCGATTGATATACATTACTTTTGTTTGGTGAATAGTCCCGTATTTATTCAGTTTATATTGTTATTGTTTAAATTTGATATACATATGTATTTTTTTATTTTAAATAAGTGACTAGTCTGATAAGTTTATACCCATGTGTGTAACTTTTGAGTGGTGAATAAAAGTATATTGAATTTTGAATTTAAATTAATTTATAGTGCTGGTTGTCGATAGATGTAATCTTTGATATAATTCGTAATTGCATTAATTCCTTAACAATATTTCTTAGATTTACTTATTGACATTAGTGATGTTCTTCAAATTTGCTGCTATGAACTAGGAAGAACCTATCTGAAGTTGGCGCAGGCGTTGTGTATAAGCGTTCCATCAGTTGGTAAGTACTGATTTTTTATGTACTATGCCCCTAGTCGGTAAAATTGCTTTTGCTTATATATAACCTTTTACAGTCAAAATAAATTTTATAAGAAGATACTAATTAACTCTCAGATACATGTACAGTTATATTTAATAAACAGGCGTACAAGTATTAGGAAGATAGGTAAGCTACCTTATTTTTGCGTCAAACTGGCTTTTGTGATTTTTGTTGGATAAAATTAAACATCATTTCATCAATAAAAGGAAACATTGGCGTGCACATCGTTTTTTAAAACATCTGGTAGCATTGCTTAAAAAATGACTTTGCCAGTAAAAATGCCATGAATTATTGAAAATTGAAAAGGCTTAAGGGGCCTTTAAGTATTACGTAAGCAGATTTATTTCAATTATTAACCCCCTACATGTCATCAAAATTAAGCAAAAGTCTTACCCCTCCTCCCATGCTGACGTAAACATTTGTATATGCACTTTTCTTTTAATGTATTTCGTCCTTTTTTAATATTATAAGCAGCAGTTATTATTCTAAAAATAAGAAAATAGAGGATAGAGGACTTTAACGCACAAAAATATTCATTTAAACAAACTTTACTGATACGGTATTCAATATAGTGCAAGGTACAAATATTACAATATTAAGTAATATTACGAACAAAACAAACGTTTTTAAAGTTTTGGTTTGAATAATAATGTCTACATCAAGTTATTTAAATGCAGAAATACAAAAAAATAACATATTTTATTATTGTAATCAGTCGACAAAGTCAATCATAAGAAATAAATCCAGGGCCGTATTAACTGTTGGAGGCGCCCTAGGCTAGAATTCCCGGAGCGCCTATTTTCCCCAAAAAAATTTTTGAAAAGCAAAAAAGTTCTTTCCTCCGTAGCGCATATTTTGAGTGCCAGGCGCCTTACTTTACCACCCGAAATTATATTTGATGACCAAAAAAAAAACGTCATTCCCTCCTTTTCGCGCCTATTTCATTCCAAAGCACCTTATTCACAGAGAAATTAGTCACTAAAAATCCCAACCCGACCTAAACTTTTTTAAAAACTCCCTTGTCTGGCGCCTATTTTTTCATGGCGCCCTAGTTTGTAGCCTAGTCAGCCTACTGGTTAATACGGCACTGAATAAATCTGTCTTATGAAGTCAGTGTTTCTAACTCAAAGAGTAAAGATCCATCCCTGAAGATGCCGTGAGCAATTGATGGTAAAGAGTCAGTAAACAATTTCAATTTGACGCGGTCCAAACTCAAGAACCAATGTTCCTCAGTTCTAGTACTTATACCTAAAATGGTTTTAACACTAACCTAATAAAAAATCATAATAGATTGGGTTTAGTCTTAGTCATTTATTGCAAAATTATTCTTTAATTTTCTTAAAAACAATATCAAATTCCTTGTAGGACTTCGTTTATAATTTAAATTTTCGTCACACTTCGTTCACTACCTACATTTTGTACGTTTGTATTTGCATGAGATTTTTAAAACTTTTTAAAAACTTAGATTTATTTATTTGAAACTACATTTCGACATTGCGCGCAGTAATTCTCATACTCGATTCTAAGCGAGTACCTAAACGTATTCATTATTTGTGGAAATTAACGAAAATGTGTATCGTTTTGAAGCATGGGCGCAGTCAGGAGTACTCAGCTGCTTAACCGCTGGATAAGTGGAGTGTCAAAACTATAAAAATAAAGCCACCCTATTGGTTTAATTTCACAATTTTGACACTTCGCTTACCCAGCGGCTGAGTTAATAAATTAATTTTTGACAAAATGGTGAATGAGTGTAAAAGTCGTAGAAACGGAGTTATTGAGATTAGATAAGATTTTTTGACAAAATGGTGAACGAGTATAGAGTTAATAGAACCTCACATACAGACGGTCATGCAAAACTGTCACATTGGAGGGTCATAGTTAGTTAAATGTTTTTTTTTAGTTCGCTTTATCAAGGAATAAAAAAATAACTAACCATGACTCTCCCAATGTGACATTTTTGCATGACAATCTGTGGCGCTTCCAACCAATCAAATTATCGGTTTTGATGCTTTTTAATGTACTCTAACAGCTTTAAGGGGTTTTCTACTTAAATTCCGCCAAATGACCACAACTTATAGATAGCAACGTCAGTTTTATCATGTATGAATTTTATACTCGTTCAACATATTCCAGTTTTATGATTTCAATTGAGTTTGTATACTCTTCTCATAATACCAGCACTCATTAAGCACTAATTTGGGATGCCTAAGATTACTGATATATTTTGTTGTTAAGTTGATTTTTGATGTGTACATTAGTATACAATGCTTTATCTGGAACTTGCATTGTATCTTGTTTTCCGGGACTTGGGAGGATCGTTAAATTTGTAATTTGGGCACTAAATTAGCCTTATATTGTGATTAAAACATTTTTGAATTCAAGTCGCTAGCTGTAGGTACATATGTACGTCAACATAAAGCTTATGACTTTCACTTACGACCCGCCAAGCGTTTCTTTCTTTTAGTTATTTTTTTAACATAAGAAAGAAAGTTATGAAAGTCGGTAAAAAGGTTAATTTAAAAGTTTAGTCTCTTACACACAAAACACTAAATGGCGAAAAATTTAGATTGCCTTCTGTATATTAAAGCATAAACTAACACTTTTGGATTATAAAATGGGCGCATTCAGGTTGTCCCAGCGGCTGAGATTGCTTAGTTAGAAGTCACTCTGCATGCAAAGCTGATTACTGCTTTTTCGATAGCGGCTGAGTATTTTGCTCAGCGTAAAAATGACCGCTGTCGCTTTTCTAATAACGGATTTTGATAGTTTGACATTTGATATTTGAAATGAAAGCTTGGTTATAATCGCGATAAATATTTATTTTGCTTATACTTTTAAATATTTTCTTTATAATAACGTTTAAATCCAAACAATTATTATGGATAAAAACAAATTTGGTCCGGTTACCCATTTTTTGATCGTAAATAATGGAGGAAATCCTATTATAGAAATTAATAGAGTGTTCGTACAAAGTATAAAAGATCAGGATTATTTAATATATATATGTATATAAATAAATCAAATTTATATTATGTTTAAATGTTCACATTTGACCTGTTGTCAACCTTGAAGTTAGCAACGCATTCAGAAAAAATAAAAACGCTGACTAACAACGGTCTCTATGTCTGGTCTCTATGTAGGTTAAGTTAGCCGATGGGACCTTCTGACTGTACCCAATGGTTGAAAATAAACTTGTATGTGTATTGATTAATCTAGTTTTCTAAAAGGACTACCATTTTATGCATATCACCTGCATTATATGAAATAGAAAGTGTAAATCAAAATATTGTAATTTTCTTTTCATTACCTTCTATAGTACAACAAATCGACATTAAATTAAACTTTCTCCGGTATTTATATTTAAATAAGCTAAAATATACCGGATCCCTTTAAAATAGGAAAGTTAAGGTCGTGTCCGGCTAAACCGGAAGTGATGTAAAACAATAAATACGTAAAACAGTGCACATTAATGCGATAAACCTCGGTACCAAATTTTATTTCACTACCTAAAAACATAAAAAGTTATAGTATCTGCTAAGGACACCTGGTATATCATGTGAGTCTGATTTATCACATGTGATGTCTTATTGTTTGTCGCTATTGTATTTTTAGATATTTGATTATATTAAGAGAAAAGTAATAACTTTGAAATAACAATTGCCTTAAAAAAGTAATGCCTAGCCGAGCTATTTTAAAGGTAAATCGGCCAGTATTGCAATAACATAACAAGCACTATTAGTCACCCAATCCGAAATATTTACATGCCGGTATTCGCGTTAGACTCGCGTCTCCTTTCCACTCATTGCCTGTACACATTTATGTATATTTGACTGGCTGATTCTGTATGTACTAGCTTAGTTATACATAATTTAAAATACTTTTTGATGAGTAATATTATGTACCAGTTATATCTCTAATAGTCTAGTCAGTCTAGTCGACAAGTGAATTCTGGATTTTTTTGTTAACCTAGAAAATTCATAATAAAATAATAAAAATACCTGGTTATTAACTTTTAAAACAGAACTTAATTCATTATGTATACAAGAAGAGCAAAGAAAAACAAATATATGTACATTATTTGAACTTTTACAACGGATTCTATGACAACTATGGCCTATCAAAAATTACGCGCGGAACCCGGAGTACAAAATACCAGCAACAATATTTTTACTATCACAAGAACTATGTTTTTGCAGAAAACTCATTTCTCGCCTAGACTATAAATAGATTAGCAGGTAAAACACAATAATATTGACAAAATAAATACTTAATATTTTATTCTATTTAAATAAACTGTTAAGTATAAATTTTAAAAATATAAAACTAAAAAAGTTGGTCTAGGAGCAGGAGTTAGTAGTATAAATGCAGAAACTGTGGACACCGGAGTGTTTTAGTTCTAAATGTAACTACAGAACTTTAATTTCAAACAAAAGAGCTAAGATCATACATAATTTTACAAAACTCATTGTCATAGAAAAACTTAGGAAACTACATTTGGTTTTTATGCACTAATACTAAATATAAATAAAATAACTTTTTTAATTAACAAGCAGTCTTAAATTAGGGAGCTAACTGGACAGTAGCACTTATTTCCAATGGTCGTACAGGTCACAGCACTTTTAAATCATACGTTTAAAATATTATGGGATAACAGTATGCCTAGTATTCACAGTAAAGGAAGTTGTTTTGCATTATTAAGTAGGGGTAGTCATAATTTTAATAAACTCATTAAGTTACCTATTTATGATTTAGTTTAAGATAATATAATGGCTATTTTCACTGTTATATTTCAGTATATAAAAAAACTCTTTGTATTTGATTGTTAATAGGAAGTGTGTATGTTTGTGGGTGGGTGGGAGTAATTTAAAAAGACATGTATGTCGAAATAAAATATATATACCCATTTAACATTTATTACTACCAGAACTTATTTGCAACACGTTAAACTTTTCTTATTTACATTTAAAAAAGAAAGATCATATAAAACATGGTTCAAATTCTATTTATGGCATATGGCACATTTATTTTCACCATATATGTGTGAATGATCTTAATCCTTGTTTAATACCTTTTTTTTGCACTAGTTTTTTAAATAACTACCACTTAAGCTCCTGATACTTTCTCTATCTCTGTCTGCAGCATATTACTTCATAAAGGTTATTCTTTGTTTTTCATATTTCTATTTATATTCTTTTGTTGTAAAAAAATTTTAATATTTAAAAACGTTTTTATTATTTTGGAAGTACGGATTGGTGATAATTTTTGTATTTTAAAGAATAATAGCCAAAAACCTTTTTTCTTTGTAATAAAACAAAGTTGGTGCTTGAGGTTTACTTTATATCACTTCTCTTTATTTGATATTGTACCTTTACTGTAATGTGTCAGATCTCGCTTTACATATTAGCCAAAACAAACTAAATTGTCCTAATTACACAAAAAAAAAAAAAAAATGATAAAGCCAACCCAATATAGTGAGATTAAAAAATTCTAGTATTTATCAAATCTGCCTATATATTTTTAGGGTTGATATTACACTATTTTCCACTCGACTATTTCACCCGAAAAAAGCACGACAATAAGGATTTGAGGTATAAAGAAATTTTCTATGTATTTTTATTCTCTATTGGGTTAGAGAATTTGCCTGCAGAATATAGTTGCAGTGAA
Organism: Listronotus bonariensis; assembly: GCA_014170235.1. Classification (NCBI taxonomy): domain Eukaryota; kingdom Metazoa; phylum Arthropoda; class Insecta; order Coleoptera; family Curculionidae; genus Listronotus; species Listronotus bonariensis. The sequence goes on along the minus strand of JACEGR010001808.1, from coordinate 35,353 downwards.
AAAGCCATTTTTAGACATAATACAAATTTTATTTGAGATCTTGAAAAAAATGATAATTAGATTAGATTTTTCTAAATACTGTTAAAATCATGACTAGCATCTTCATACGCCACTTTGATTTAGTGTTCTTCATGTGAAGGTCCGTAAAATATCAGTTCCGGAATTTGGCCTCCTTGTACTCCTGTACCGTTTGTGCTTTCTGAAGAGCATTGAAACTGGAAGGTCACTTGTCCAACAGTAACTTCGCTCATGCCTTCCTGTCCAAAATAACTTAACTCTCCCCATCCAAAATTGCAGAGGCAGTATAAAATGTTTCCGGTTCGACCTGTATAGGATTATCAAAATAAACATGGAAAGTATTGCTGGACCCATCTGAAAAGAATTTTGTATTATTTTCTGCCAACACCCTTCCTAGTCGTTTTAACTCGATTTTAACGCTGTAATCGGCAGCACCATTGGATGATCCATATAGTCCGAAACCAACCACAAAAATTCTTCTGTCGACGGAAAATTGTATACTGTCGCAGCGTCCTCTATATCGCCATTGGTTGGACCGATATGCGCATGATTGGAAGCGATGACACACCTAAAATTGAATGACATTTGATTAATCTTAAGAAAATCCTTATTTATAAATTATATTTTATATAATATCTCTTTTTAGAATCTAAAATTATTTTTTTAACATACAAATTTCAATTATATATTTAAATCGTTTATTTCAGAAATTAATTAACCGCACTTTACTATATTTTGGTAAACAACCTTACAATTATTAACATTTTGGCCTAAAAAAATAAAATAGTACTTTTTAAAACAGATGTTACTTCTATTCGCACACTATTACTCATATTTGTTATATATTTATTATATATTTTTTAAATTAAACCATAAAGTTTTAATTTTTTATTAAATAGTTACAGTTTTTAATAGCAGAAATTTTTAGTAAAAGAATACAATGAAAGAAACTTCAATTTCTCATTACAGAACGTTACAGGGTTTTACATTAAAATGGCCCTTTTTACTAACTTTAAGGATCATTTTAACATACTTTTTACAACAAGATGTATTTAATGAAGTAAACATACAGGGTTGCCAGTAAACAAATTACGACCATAAAATTTGTCTGCAGATGCACATTACGAACCGTTTCTTAACTGGTTTGTGCATTTAACTCGATTTTCCTAATAAAACTAAATGCACGGGGTCATGATAGATGACGGGCTTTTACACAAAAATATGAATTTACATAATACATAAAAAACCGCTGTGATTCTTATTTTTGCCACAAATGTCAGTTGACTGGTTTCTATACCTGAATGTTTGTATTTTGTTTAATTTAAATATTCTCATTTATCTTTACTTAATATAATTAAACTTTTTAATTTAAAATAGCATCATTACTACTCTTACCTGACTTTTCAATCCCGCTCTTGCTTTAATTGGATAAAGTAAACTTGGTTTATTATTTGCTGTAAAGTGAAAAAATATATCGATTGTCTCCTGTTGCGTTAATATTCCTTTTTGAGCAGCGCCATTTGCAAATTCTTCTAGGGTCATTGTTGGTATCCGAATAAGATATAGAGCATTACCAAGTACGGCCCTTTTATTTTGTGGGGTTGCCTCAATTTCCCTAAAAATAAAAAGGCGTTTAAAACAGATATTTAAACTTTATTTATTGATTCTAGCCATAGCCTTTTAAAAGCAATGAACGTGTCTATCAAAGTACGAGTTAGCACAATATCGTTACAATTTATTTATATTTCCTGGATTGTTTAAAATAAAAATTTATTTTAAAAAGGCCGATGCCAAATTACGACAATTAGTTCGCAAATGTTTTTTTGTAATCAATCGTACTGATTGACCTTGCAGGGTTCACAATATCGGTTTCGATTTTTGAAACAAATTCAGTTGTGAAAGTAAATCATAGTTAGATGTATATTTGCAAGATGTACAGAGTGTTTCATTTTGATTGCAACTGCAATTTATCTCTGTTATTATTAGAGATAGAACCTTGCGATTTTGGCAAACCAGAGCTACTTTTTTGTTAAATGAAAGATTTCCAATAAACAAAGCCGTCATAGCCCTCTTAGTTTCTGAGCTACTGGGCGATTTTGAAAATATACCCCTTGTATCTCAGTTAACTGATAACTTATAAAAAAGATAAAAACGAATTATTACATAGCTTTTTACATAAAACATAGTGGCGTAGTCAGATTTTTTAAAACATAGTGGTTTTTGAAATATTTTCCAAAGTTGTTTTTTTTATATAGAACGCCCTTTATGGTTATCAAAAAATTAGTTTTTATAAGCTTTTCAAAAACGCACAACAAAAGCACTGGATTTATTTTTTATATACAACGGCAATACTCTAGATTTTCATAATTCTATCCATAATTTTGCAGTTGGCCATGCAAACAAATCAGTTACCAGCAATTTTGACTGATTTCAATACTTGGTGTATTCCTTTTAGGGTCTAGAACCGCCCAAAACAACACCAGAAGTGTTCCTTTTAATTGCAGTCTATTATATTTTTAACAGTTTTGACACTTTGGACAATTCAAGAACGGTTTCAGGCGTTTCTAGAGCATAAAATAAAATACACCAAATGCTGTACTGCTTACATTGCCACTTTCAAAATTGGAGTTTGCTATACAGGGTGGCACACCACAAACGCCTCGGTCTCTAATACAAAAACGGTATTATTTTTTTACAGGTATATGTGGGTATATTGGGAGCATAATTTAAAATTATAAGAAATTATACAGGGTGCTCTAAAAAAGATCCATATCAAACTTATGTTTTTTTAATGAACCACCCTGTATATTAGTTCATTTTTAGATTGTGGACATAAAAATAGGGTTAATTTTATCAACAATCCCTATACCAAAAATAAAAGGTTTTTTGATATTTAGGATTTAAAAAAAATCATGACAAAAACAAAATTTTAATATATCCTACCTTACTTAGGTTAGACGCTGTATATTATGTTATATTGCTAAAAAATTAAACTCTGCCATCAGCTACATTTATTTTTTTTTCAAAAAATTATACAGGGTGTCCTAAAATTGATATTTATTATTAGCTACCTTGAAGTGCAAATTAATCGCTTATTTTAAATGGAACACCCTGTATCCAGTTTTGGATTTTAGAAATAAAAATAAGGTAAGTTTTTTGGTAATTCCTGTGTCAAAAATGTAACGTTTAGGATTTTATCATATTTATGACTAACCACGCCTTAAAATGTATTTAAAAGCTTAGTATTTCAGGTAATAGATAAAATATTATTATTTAAGTTACTAACCTTCTTCCACATTCTGCTGCTGCCCAATTTAGTGCAGCTTCCAGTAGATTCATCTCTTTGCAATTGAGCGTCTCCCTTCCTAAAACCGACTCAAGGGTGGACATATCAATATCAACAAAACCTTCCGATTTTAGTGCCATTTCCGCCTTAAAAACAAAAAAATTGTTAAATGAGCAAAAATATACTAGGTTAGATATGATGTGATAAATATATAATAATGAAGATAAATATACAGTGTGGTCCATTAAGTATGCAACTAATGAAAAACTTTTTTATTTGCAATTTGTCAGAAAACTTTATTCTTCATAAAAGTTGGTGCATGGTTCGAAACGGCATTAGCAGTAGTTAGTTTTATTAAGTTTTATGGTAGACAGGGTCGGTCAAAAGATTAAAAACTGTTTAAGAGTAAAGTACGCTTATTTCTAAAAATACAAAGAAATGTTAACCAGAAAAGGTATTTAAAATTAAAAGTTGTGCCTAGATACCAAATCATAGCCTCCTAAGTTTTTATTTAATTATTTTTTAATTTTAATTTATCTGTTCTACACTTTCATAAAAATTTAAGACAATAATTTTACAAGGTTAATAAGGAATTTTTATGCATTTTATTATTTATAGTACATTTGCCTTAATAAAAAGCATATTTGTAGACTTTTAGGGCCCTTTTAAATATCTTTGCAACAAACTTGAAGTTAGCGGTTAGCGTCGATTTGATTAGAATTGTTTAAAACTTAGTTGGTTGGAACTGCTTTGCAGAATTTTTTAATCAGAATAATTAAAATCTATATTACACAGGGTTAATTTAAAATTTTCCAAAAAATTTTAAAAAATTTAATAGGAGGCCATGAGTTGGTATTCAGGCATAACTTTATATTCTAAATAACTTTTTTATTTAACATTTTGTTGTATTTTTAAAAATAAGGGTACTTTACTCTTACGCGGTTTTTGCTTTTTTGACCTACTCTGTATATCATCTAACTTTTAATAAAACTAACTACTGCTAATACAGTTTCGGACCATGCACCAACTTTTATGAAGAATACAATTTTTTGACAAATTAAAAATAAAAAAGTTTTCCATTTGTTGCATACCTAATGGACCACCCTGTATATATTTTTAAATTATTTATATAGTAATTAGTCGTAGTTTATAGTAATTTTTTACTAATATAAGATGTTTTAAGTATACTGATGATTTTAAAAAATAAAATCACATTGCTTTAAAGTCCTTACGGGCATGCAGATGCCTTCGGCAAGTCTGCGAGTAAGACTGATGCTATCATTAGCGCCATCAGTTCAGTGTGCACACGCACTTACTCGCGAGCTCCCTTTCAGTTCAGGTAGGCTCGAAGGCATGACTGTTTAGGCCTATTTAGAATCAGCGACTGAAAACAATTTTTAGTATGTTATAGGGCCTACATTATTGGATGATTTTGTTATTACAAAATTATATTGTTTTTACCGTTTGGAGTCAAAATAATTATGTCAGTGTTGAAGTTATTGTTAGATAAAAAATGTAATACTGAAACAATAATTACTTTAGGGGTCGTTTTGTAATTTCCCACAAATTTTTTATTTTATTTTTAAGAAATTTATAGTTGTGGTTTAAAAAATTAAGCTTTTCTATTAAATAAACTATGAGACAAAACATTTTTACAAACCTTGTCTTGTCAGATGTATATTTACATACATGAAGAAAGCGATAAATGTTGTACAGTTTTAGTGATAAAAAGTAAGTTTAATTACATGTAATTAAGCACTAAGAGAGTTGGACTTATTTAGGTATAAACTAATTTTTAGTTTAAATATTTTACTGTGGGATAGCCCAAAATATCTTTGGTTTAAATATTTATTTAAAGGTTAAAAAATAATGTTAAGAAATTATATTCTGGTCACTTTAATTGAGAAAAACACCGTTAAAAAATGTATTAAGCTTCCGGAAAACAGCGAGCTCGACGTGACGTTAGCGGGACATGAGCGCGTCAATGTCATTACACGTCAGGCGGGACAGCGACGTGACGTGCGTGTTTGACTGCTAGGCAAGGGTTGAATGTAATTCAACGTTTTCCAGTGCGTCGATGCCGCGCTGCCGTCACGTCGCGCCCGATTTCGCCGGAAGCTTTTAATTGGTTAAGTCGGTAACCCCAGTTAACACAATAAAAATATATTTTATTGGTTTACCAAGTCAGTAACCATAGATACTTACTATACTTTGTTATATTTAATAAATAGTTAGTAAGTAACTGCGGGTTACTCACTTTTTAAACCAATGAAATACATTTTTTGTTCAGTTTTTCTCTTAATATAAAATGACCAGAATATAGCAAGAGTTTTTCAGACTTCAATTAGTATAGTCAATTTGGAATGTTAATAAATTTAAATATTAAAGTTAGGGCTTTCTCCAAATAAGTTGCTGATAAACATATCTACCACTAGGTGAAATTAAGAAATTAGTTTTAACACATACTCTTGGAATTTTAATGACTGTAAATTTATTTTATTTAAATAATTTCTAATAAATATATAAAAATGAATACCACAACAATCGAGATTTTCTTTTAATTTATTCATTGGCCGGTTAAAATTTATAGTTCCAAGTATTTTTTATCAACTTTCTACTTGTCAATCTATGTAATGTACATAATTTATTAATGTCTGGGGTCAAATATATGTTACCTTGCAAGTAACGATAAAGAACATCATAACAGTTGCTATTTTTAAATGAATAGGGTAATTTGAACAGCCTATTGTATGATAATATTTTGAAATAATTTCAAAAATAATTACTTAACTACAGGCAGGGAAGGAGAGGTTAAAAAAGTTAGTTTGTTTCAAATAAATTTTATATTAATTCAGTTTTAAAACAGACAAACATTTATTACCTATTTACATACATTCAGTTAAATATTTTTAACAGGAATTTTTCACACAATTAAGTCTTACATAAAAAAATATATTATTAATTTAACACAAATAATCACAGATTTTAAGCATTCCTATGCTAACAGACAATGCGGTTTAAACCACTTACAAATATTAATTTAATGTAAGTAGGTTTTGTTTCCACAAAAATAATATGCCAAATTAATTTTCTTTCTGTCCTTAATAATTAAGTGCTTAAATATTTGGTTTATAAAATATGTCTTATTGTCATTTACTAGTGATGAACTAAACATGTTTTTTCTAAGTAAATGTAATTAAAAAGTATTTTAGAAATTAACAAAGATTTCTTCAATGTCTTTATGTCACTAAGAATACCAAAAACACGTACACAATTAAATGCAAGAATAATAAAATTACATAACGATTAGTTTTACTGATAACTAATAATATATACCCTTTACACAATACAGCAGATCTTTCGACAAGAATACAATTTTAATGAACAGAATTTTGTTTGGGAAAAATATAGAAAGTTATATTTTTGGTCAAAGTATCGAAAAATAGGGTCGCCTATTTATATGAAAATAGATATATTTGGGTTTAAAATTTCACATACAAGGCTAATGAGTAAAAAAAATATGATTATTACACTAAATATTAACTATTTTCTAGATGTGTGCTGTGTAACATGTTTCTGGATTAAGGAAACTACATATTTGTAATAAAAAATATAGATTACTATTACTTTTCTTATTTAAAAATTAATTTAGTTATCCAGATTAATTTCTGAAATCTTAAACATTTTTTATTTTTAAAATTGAATTAAAATCATCACAATTGGTGTATAAAAAGAAAATAAAAAAATATATATAATTACGTTTTAAAATCGCTAGTGTTCTGTTATAAAGAAAAAAGGTAAACGGCCCTATTCTAAAACAAGCTATATTTTAAAATATCCACCCACAAAATTTTAACAGAACATGACAAAAATTACAATAAACTGTTTGTGTATAGGTATAACATTAAGTTGTTTTATGTTTAATGGATTCATTCAGAAATTTGTAGTTTTGTTTCATATGCCACAAGTAAATAGAAACCACAATTATTTTTCGAAATGCATTGTTTTGGAAATTCTGGAATATCACTCAACAATCACTTTTTAAACCTTAGTTACGCGATTTTCGACTGTAAACACGCACTGAAACTAAAATGCCGTTTCGTTTCCCCTCCGTCACCTACTTTAATACCCCCACAGTCTCTGGTTAGGTCCAAACAGCTTAAGCTATGTCTTACCTGAGCATCTATAACTTCCCAGCAACGTTGCATAAGCTCAGGTTCTTCAAAAAGTCTTGATTGGCTAAGAAGTAGGCAAGCGTTTTTGCTGTTAAACTTGTTTCCAGATAATTTACACATGCACGAGCGAGGTGAGGTACAATGTATTTTTGGCTACATATAGAGTTGCGAGAACGGTGTCAGCTTCTAAGTGGATTTCATCACAGTAAAGATATCTGAAAAAAAAATAGTTTTTTTTCATGCACTCCTGGACAAAAAAAACCGGATAAATAAAATTTCATTCACATATAATCTAAAATTACTTTCTGGTTTTTTGACTGATTTGGATTATATTTTGATCTAGTTTTGGCCCCTTTGATAGATATTATTATTTTTTATAGGGATTGCAAAAGTTTTATAGAATTTGTTATTAAACAGGAAAATCCAACTTTGCGTTTTCCATTACATTTTCGTACGGCCTGTGGAATAATTAACTTCACAATTCCTTACCAAAGTATTAAATTTTAATTTTTCTTTACACTTCTTTTCTTTATTCATATTAATATCCCTATTTTAAAAGAATATACAATATTTGGCAGAATACTACACAGTGGTTTGCCGTTGCCAACTGTGAGGTGACGAGTGATTTCAGATGCCGATGGAAGGTGCCGGGATTCGACCCCGGCTCTCTGCGGTAAGAGGCTGAAACTTTAGCCTCTACACGAAGCTCGCCACACAAACCTTAGCTAAAAACTGAATACATAACGAGCCCCGTCTCAGTGAAGTTGGCCCAACCAGCTAAAATATGTAATTATGTTAGATTCATTTTTTGTTCCTTCTAGGAATGTCCCAAACACTTAAACTATCAAAACTTATAAAAAGGTTAAAAGCGCACTAATAAATTAAAATTTAAAAAAACTTACTTTTGGTCCTTTAATTTAAAAAAATGTCAAATCTTCGCTATTCGTAAAACATTAGAGTACATTTAGATCACTACAAAAACAAAAGTAAATTTTTGCTTCTTTATGGTTCAATAATGCTAAAATTTTAAAACCCTATAAAGTTAATATTTGGTGCACAATAAGCCAATAGGCTGCAGTGCAAACATGGTCGTATGACCAACTCCGCCTTAAACCAACCAAGGTTAATGTGTTACATAACTTTTACCTTATAAAAAACGTTTTTACATTTTTAAATTAACTATTATATCTTTGTTTTTTTATTTAGATTATTTCTAAAAAAAAAATATTTTTCTATGAACTTTTTCTTATTACCATAATCCCAAGGAAGTTCAAGTTTTAAACATTGTAATAGAAAATCATAAAAATAAATTAATATTTTTAGAAAAAAAAAACAATGTGAAACATTATTCTAAAGGGAGTTTAAAATTTTACTCTAATTGAAACACAAAAAAGCAAAAATTACTTTTGTTTTTTGAAGTGATCTAAATATACTTAAATACCTTAAGAATAGCAAAGCTTGGACATTTTTTCGAAATTTAAGGACAATTTATGGTAGATAATTTAGTTTAATATATTAATAATCTCTATACGGGGAAACTAAAAAAGTATTATTTAAAATACGACATAACTCTTAATTCCAAACAAGTTATTCAAATAATATTTGTATCTAAGTTTAAAAATAAAGGTAGTTTTCTCTTGTGTCATATTTCTTTATTCGTACCTACCTCATATAGGCTCTGGATTATTTAAAATTTGTTTAGTGTTTTGTGAGTTTTGGTGTAAGCAGAGGTTTTTATCAAGAATATTTTTTTGAGTAATCAAAAATAAAAAAGTTTTCCATATGGTTTGACATTTCTGGTGGTCATTATATATTAATTGTGGTTTTCTTTAAAGGACTTGTAAAGATTTTTTCATTGATTACTTAAATAATGTACAGGGTGTTCCAATAAAAAAAACTTGTACTGTGTATATTTTAAGTGATAATAAAAATTTAATTAAGTACTGATTTGGAAACTATGAAATCAACTAAACAAATTAATATTTTCATTTATTTTATACAATAAAAAAATAGGGGGTGTAGATATATTTATAGACACCCAGTACATAGACTGCATTTTCTTCATAAATTTGTGTTTCCTTCTAAAATAAAGATATTATGATAAATAAAAAATATAAAAATATCAAGGAAAATTTGGCTTGAACTAAATAAACTGAAAAAAATATGACTTTTAATTATTTTACAGGGTATTTAAAAATTTAGGTCAATTATTTTACAGGGTATTTAAAAATTTAGGTCAAAACGCAGCATTGGCTTCTTTCCTGTATAAAATAAAATAGACTAAACGTTGTTGCAATTCTGGTAGTAGATAATAATTAGCATACACCTAATTTATCGGGTTCAAAGCACTCCAATTTTGGGCTTAAAACATTCTTAAGAAATTGTTTTTGATGCTAAGAAGAATTATTAAACTATTTTTTGAATCTCAACCATCGATCTTATTATACTTACTTGAGCAATGTCAAGAACGCGCATGGTTCAACATCAGGAACTTCAATTTCATCTTTACATTCAGCCAAACCCCCATAAAACATCGCGTAGAATACTGAACTACCTGTAGCGAGTACATATTTATGAGCTGGTATAACTTGAGTTGAACCTGGAGGACCTACAATAAATCTGTAACAAAGGATATTTTAAAAATCAATAAGACTAAAATTTAAAAAAACACACTTAATTGGTGTAACGGAAAGCTTTTTATAAGACATATAAAAAACCTTGTTTTCCTTTTCTTACATGGGCACTTTCAGTTTTTTATATTCAAGAACATTTATTTAAACCTAATTCACCATTAGTTAACGTTATGAAAAATTGTCGGTATAAATAAACAGTATTGCCGAGATCTATAAATTAATAGTACCCTAAAACAAGATGACGTATAACTTTACCTTATATCTGCCATAAGATCATTGTTAAACATGGCAGCATTTCTTTCACGAACTGTAGGTTTTGTAGCCTGCCAGTTAGGGTCTAATGTACCACCCTGGCCAACAGGGGATGCCAGAGGGGAGTAGGTGGAGGAGAGCCTGGATTACTGGCTGGTTGCATCACCTTAAAACAGATAAAATGCTATATTTAATAAGTATTAACTTGTCGTGATTGTGAAAACTGAATTATGATTTTAAAATTCTGAAAGCTTTAAATATAGATTAATCAAAACAGTTTTTTTTTCTGTTATTTTTAATGAAAAATATTGACTTTAGATGATAATTTGACACCACTCTTTTTGACCAATCAAATATGTAACTCTAGTTGCGTTACCATGAAAATCCCAGTATTTTTCGGATATTTTTTCTGCTGGGGTACCCTGGAAGCGAATTATAGTGGAAACATTTGACATAATCATAGAATTTTATTTTACATCATGTCTGTTATTTACAACCATAATTTTAAAAAAATATATTTTCTTCAAGTTGTAGTATCTTAGATGTACGATAATATGAATGAATGTATAATATTAAGTCCCTAAATGACATTTGTATATATAAGTAGCAGAATTGAGGAGCAAACAAAAGCTACGTGTAAGACAAAGAAAAAAAAGAACAAAATGTACTTTTTTACCAACTATAGTAATCCAAATATAATATTAGAGATTAAACAATGGTAAAGTTTAAAATTATATAAATTTGCAACTACCATTGGTATAATGGAAAATATTTTATGTTACATTTTGAAGCTCATGTAAAAGGCACAAACATAAAATTTTATAAGAATATTAGTTAAAACCAATTTGGTGGAAATCTTATTACCGAATACTACATGTGCTTAAATTATTCTAGGAATTTTTTTCTTGGCCATGAATATTTTAAGAAAATTATCTGGAAATAAAATTAAGCCCCAGTGGTATTATAAATGATAAATACCCATTTTATGAAGCTTAATATATATAACCACAAAATATTGGTAAATGTTACCTGCAACAGTCCTCCAGTATCTTTCTGAGCGGTATGGGTGGGAAGTGAGTGTCCTGCTTGTTGATTGGAAGCTGGAGGGGAGAGGCTGAGGGACCCATTTGTAAGGGTTTCTGCTGTAAAATATAGAAATTATCAATTAAACTAGTGATTATATTACCCTTGCTTATTTTTATGTCTCTAATTTTTTCAGTATTACTGATATAATCTAAGATAAAATATTTTGCTATTGCAAAAAATTTAAATATACAGGGTATTGCAAAATGTTGTTAAGAAATGTTACTACAATAACATGGCTCCGCAAATTTTTCGTTTACAAGATACAGGGTCTTAAACTTGTAAAAAAAAGATGTTTTTTTTTATTATCTTAAATGTTTGTTTTATTTGGCAATGTTTTTTATATCATTAAGGAGAAAATTTATTACTAACCTAATTACATTTAATAAATCCATCGAGCGCCCCGGCGGCAATTGAAGGAATATTTCTTTAAAAAAAAAATACACGGTACGTTACTGACTGTAAATGCCTCTAATTTTTTCTTTTTCTTTTCTAAAAATTGTGCTTTCTCTAGACTAGGCAAATAAAAATACAGTTTTTCTTTTTTATACAATTTAATTTGTAACCTTTTGTGTTTAAGAGAAAAAAATAAAATCTTCATTGCATATTTTTTGACCATAAAAAAGCGCAGAAACTTTTTTTTAAATTAGGTTTTTATTAGCAATTATGTAACAAGAATAAATATTTATTATAATAAGGTTTATATTCAGTCTAACAATTTTTACTAAAATAAGTAAATGTTTTTAATTTTTCTAGTTTTTTGAAAAGTTTAACACCCTGTATCTTAAGAACTAAACTCGAAGAACTTAACACCCTATATAAATTTAAAAAGATGAGTTTTGCTAATTTTGTGTAACATTTTATTATTATCATACTTGTATTTTTGTTAATTTTAAGATTTTGAAAATCTCTTTACAACCATTAAAGTAAAAAATGTCGATGCAGATTTACTTGATTTTACTTTAATAAGCAAATGTTAAAATATTTTTTTTAGTAAACATAGTTTATAACTATTTATTTTACTTTAAAAACCAATATTGGTAGACGTTATTGCATAATGTTAAGTGCAAGGTGTATTTATTTACTTAAGTTTTACAAAAAACCGAACGTTCTTATTATCCTAAACTTATTAATTAAATCAAATTTTGGAAGATATTGCTTAACAGGGTACACATAAATATGAATTTAAATAATTATGTTTATATTTTAAAGTTCTGAGTAAATAATTTGATATTTAATTTATTTAATCTTATACTTAGGCATTTTACCCTAAAAAAGACTTACAATTAAACTCGCAATTAAACAATAAAAATAAAGACCATGTTTTTGCAACCAACAAAGTACATAACACCATATTTTTTTATTTGTAATAATTAATTTTAATAAAGTATACCTATCTATAATGTTGAATGAAATATTGTTGGCTAATTTAATGTTATATCAGGAATTGTGTGCAAAATGAAGGGGGATATGGTAAAAATAAGGTAGTTTGAATATCAACTTTGATGACGAGTATCTCGAAGTCGAAACGTTTCCGAAAAAAACCTTAGATTTGTGATCAGCGCCCCAAAAAACCGCCGTAATTTCGTCAAAATCGGAGTTGCCGCAACTTTCTAGACAGTTACCGAATATCTTTTGCTTAGCTTAGGGTTTAGCCAATCCAAAAATACTTTTTATTTCTTTGTTGTACAGAATGTAAAAATAATTAGCCTTATGGCCTTATTGGTTTTTAACATGAAACCAAGTACTGTTAAAGTTAATTTAAGAAAAACCGATTATGTGCATATCAATGTAAGGGGTGGGCAATACAAAATGAAGTTATAGAAATTTTTCATAATACTTTTATGTGTTCTATTCTAGAAGATTGCCTAAATATTCTGGAACACCCTGTATAAGTTTAAGTGCCTAAAATATAATTAGAAAATAATGAAGAAAAATGTAATTAAATTAATATTATTATGTCCTTGTAAAAACTAGCGCATATACTCGGATACCTATTTAACATTTAACAATTTATTCCTATTGTATGTCATTTTATTAGTTCTTGTACTTATTTTAATTTTTTTTTAGAAATTACGGGTAGTAATTAAATAATTGAAATAATAGTTAAATAATAGATCATCAACAAAAAATTAAAAAAGTTGCATAAACCCGACCTAAACGTATGCATACCGAACTAACGGAATTAGTTTTTCTAAACACCTTCCATATGTTTATACTCCGGGCGTTGACTCGCTCACCACCCGCGATGAAATGAACATTCTCATTTACCTTTGGTTCTCTTCATTGATCGCTTTTGTATATTTTACCCGAATTAAAGAAAATGCTCACCGTTCATCCAGGCGTTTGTCTGTGACACTGACATGTTTTCCGTTCTTTTGCTTACTGGTTTCGTAGATATTTTTGAATACAAATTCGACATTGCCATTTCTAAATGGCCGTGATCGTTTTTACACCGACCGTGCTACCGTCACTCTTTACCATCCGCCATGTTTCTGGCGCGATCGCTTTAGGTTGCTGCTTTGTGCTGCTCTTCCCAACAGCACCGTTGCCGTAACTTCCAGTTAGTTTATCTAATAACTGTTTTTAAAATTAACTTATTAACTATTAATTATTCTTTTTGTGAGTAACAAGTAATGATTAATTGAGTATAGTCCAACCAGAAGTATTGTAAGGTTATAAATCAATATAAAAGGCTCAGCTATAAACTTATTTCCTATCATCGAGCAGTTGGGTTTTTACAGAGACCTACGTAATTTAGAAGAAATTTATTTTAAAATTTTATTGATAGCAATTATATTTTTTTAACCACTGCAGCAAAAAATGAGTATAAAAAAATATGACTTGAATATCAAAAATTATATACAAACAATAAAATTATCTCACACATAAGCACATTTAGAATATCAAACATTTTCCCTATTCAGATATTTTAATATGGACTTTTAACCTAGAATTTTTTGAGTGATTTGCAATTTTATGGCCTATGTATTTCACACCTAGAACAATGGATAATAAAGACGGTTATCGGCTGATATTGGTTTATGGCCTTACTATATTTCAGGTCTGGCTTTACTAAACTGACCACATGTTCCGATTTTGGCGGGACAGTCCCGCTCTTTGAAGGAATGTCCCACGTCCGCCGATTTTAGAAAATATCTCGATTTTGTGAAAAAGTCCCGACTTGTGGGTCCGCGTGTAAGGAGGGTTGTCGGTTGAGGTGAGGTTTTTTTGGTTATCGCAAATGGGGTAAGCGCTTTTTTACATTTTTTTGCTCTTCAAAAATTGTTTTGAGAAAAACAAAAAAAATCCATCTTATTTTACTTGTCCCGATTTGTGTTCTTGAAAATGTAGTCACTTTAGGCTTTACCTAATATAAGGTTATATAAATAATAGATACCTACTATGTGGGTATCTTCAGTGATAGTAATGTTTTTAAGTGTGTTGTTTGTTTTAGGTCACGAACGTACTAAAATAAAATAAACCCCTTTTGTCAAGTGGCAATATTAAAATATTAGGAAATTATCAAAAACAAAAAAAAACACATATTGCCAACATAAAAATGCCACCGTATGTGAGCCTACACGAGGGGACTCTTTTTTTTATCAGCCCATAAATATTAGAAATCTTTTTTAAGTATGTTCGTGATTTAGGTTCATAAATTAAGAAGGCTGAAAGTGGCAACACTGTAAGAAACGTTCTATTTGGAAGGTTTTCGCCATGAACTCTTTTGAAAATGATGAAAATTCGAATATATCCGTTTTATATAAATTAAGCCATTAATCCAATGATTTTCTGCTTCAAAAAATTGCAAACTCAAAACTACCCTATTATACAATAACTTATCCTCATATTTTTTGGTTCCACTAAACAACTTAAAAGGAAATATTTCGAAAACGGTGACTCGTAGCGACTCTTACAAAGTTTGTAAGAAAAGCACAAAAAAGTTGCTTCATTTTAAAAGAAACTCAAAATAATTCTGGCCCGCTTTAAGTAACACACACAGAACTTTTCGTGAACAAAAAACTCATATACCTACCAAGTTTTATTAAAACGCAAGTTTTCTTGTATAAAAACAGATACATTTTTCTAGCACTGTAACTTGAAAATTAAGTTTTCATAGAGAAAAACTACATATAAAAATATACTATTGAATACATCGTTTAATTTATTTTCCAACTTTTTGTCACACCCAGTGGTATAACAAGTAATATTTCCGATGCACAGTAATAAATTAGAATAACAAAATAATAACAAAATTATAATATTTGCACGAAATACAAAACATTCCTTTGATTTCCTAAAATGTTAATAAGCTTAAATTCTATTAAGGAATTTTACCGTAGGAATTTCCATTGAATTTACGTCAAACGGATAAATTTTTAAAAAAGCCTGATTTAATAATTGAATTTAATATATTTTTTTAAAGCAACTTCTGTGATTTTTCCAGATAGATTTAAAAGATTTAAACAAAATATCATAATGTGTCCGAAGATGATACAGTGTGTCTGATAAAGTTGGAACCATATGAAAAACTTTTTATTATTCATTATACGAAAAAAGTTATTCTTTATAAAAAGTTCTGCATGGTCCAAAGGGTGTTTTCCCGTTTGGGGCATTCCCGTTGGGGGCACAACTCAAAATTTACCTGTTTTTTCCCCGTTTGGGGTCATTCCGATACATTGTACCTGAACGACCCTAATTAACTGACTTTAGTTATCCCGTTACGGGCACTTGTCTAAACTAATAATGGCAGTGGTGGTACCGAGCTGAAAACTTAACGAATCTGCGCCTTTGCCAAAAATTTATCAAGAAGAGCTACCTAACTAAAGCCCAGGACAAAGAACTGAATTTTCTTACCAAAGTTCTGGTGTAAAAGATTTTGAAATTAGTATTAGTCTTATTGCATTAGAATATTTTAAAAAATCTAGAATCTAAGTGACAAAATTAATAAAATAAATTAATGCTTAAGACGCGATTACAAGAAAATGGCTCGTTCTACGGAAATCTAATGGGAGAGCTTTTTTTGTAGAGAATTTAATTTTCTTCAAGAATAAGAATTGGTCGAAGGTTCAATAGTGACTAATTCTGAGATTTTGTATAAAAAATGAAACAGTTGTTAAAAATCAATAATTTTAATGATGCACCTCTTAATGTTATTATTAAGGGCTGAAAATTTTAGGATATTTTTCTTTTGTCGTCATAAACAATATTTTACAATACCGTTAAAAAAATGTTTTTTTTTTTTTTGGCCCAGTCTAATATACATAATGTGTCTTTGAGCAAAAGTCTATGCACCTTGTTATACCGATTATCTGTGATACAGTCCATAAAACCGTCGAAACGATTATCTCAGTCTGCAGGCCGGTTTAGGCGGGATTATGTAGAGTGGAACGGTTTTTTTTTGCTTAATGTGTATTTTTGAGAGACGTGAGAAATTTGACATTTTGCTTTTACCTTTAATTCTTTTAACATTTTTTTGTGCAAAAATGGTGGGTATATGTGTTGCCATTATACAGAGTGTGTCAAAAATTTTGATAATTCTTTGATGCAATCCTATGGCGATACCTTTGTTTAAATTCAATTTTTCTATAAAACAGCTTTTATCCGGTAAACAGATATGTGAAGATCCCTTTCTACGGACTATCGTTAAGCAGTAATTGTTGCACAAGTTACTTTTTAGAAACTAATTAAAATTCAATTTATCATCCAGCAAGAAATCTTTATAGGGTCAGTAATTACTAGTTCCATGTACTGAGCATACGGAGGGTTAATGTTCAGTGAACTAGAAGTAAATACATAGAGGAGAAACAATATACAGTAGGTATGGCCACGGATGAACATGAAAATAGCACAAATGGACCAAAAATTTTAATGTTCCAGCAAGTCGTGTATGGTAAATGCATTTGCTTTTATAAAAACCAGATTTTCGTTGAGAAATATATTTTGTTTTGTACAGGGACCCCAAAACCACAAAAAATATAAAAATAGCCCAAACCAAGAAAAACCGATTTTTCTGTTAATAATTCACAAAGAATCAGTTAAAAAAGGTTTTTAAAATCGAATTAGAATCCAATATCTAAAAGTTCACATACCTAATATCATCAAATTTGTATACATGGTGTGTCTAAACAAATGCGAGAAATTTTAGGAGATGCTTTTTCATCAGCAAATAAGAAAAAACTTCATATAAAATATGTCCGAAACGTCTTAGTTTTTGAACTACAGCGTGTTCAAATTTCAAAGAAATCTATTTTTTTAAATATCCTTTATTTTTGACCAAATTTGGTTTTAATTTGGCAATATTATTAATGACATTAAGGGGGTAATTTATCTCTAAATTAATTACATTTAGTAAGTCCAGTGGCGTCTTGAGAGGCAACTGAAGGAACATTTCTAAAAAAAAACGATACGCCACTGACTGTGTAAATGTGTATAAAATTTTTGTGTCTTTTTTGATTAAGCAAATAAAAATACTGCTTTTATGTCTTCTAATTTTTTCCGTATCTTGTTTAATTTAAGAATTTTTTTTTACCTAATTACATATTTTTAGACCATAAGAGAAGCATTACGGGATCATTTTCTTTTAAAAATTAGGTTTTATAATTTTAATTAGCAATTATGTAACAAAAATATTAAATACTTATTTAAATAAGGTTTATATCCAGTGTAAAAGTTTACACTAAAATATGTTTTCAAATTTTTTGGTTTTTTGAAAATTTTAACACCCTGCATCTCTAAAACTACGACTTTTAGAGCATATGTTCATATTAAGTTTATTTTCTTATTTTTTGATAAAAAATTACCTCCTAAAAATTCTCGCATTTGTTTAGAAACACCCTGTATATTATCACAATTATTTTATTCATTTTTATACCTTTTTAAATAATTCACCTATTGTCACATATTTTTAAATATATTTTATTGTTTCATTGTTTTCAAATCTACTTAAAAATTTAGGTAAAAAAGGTGAAAACGTTAGCTTTTAATTAAGTATTGCGAGATATTAAAATAAATATTACTATTGAAAATCAAATTCACGTTGTTCCGCCTAAAATTTGTGTGTGAACATGTTTTTTTTAAGCTAAAGCATTTATAATACACGATTCTTATGAAAGTTTAAATTTTTTGTCCATTTTTGCTGTTGTAAAGTCCATTCGTGGACATATTGTATACCATTTTTAAAGTCCACAGTTTATGAAAAATTGTTGACCTTTATATTTTTGACCTTTATTTATTTATATTTAAATTTAACATAATGCAGTTTGTATAGCTGCTTATAAGAGCTTTTTTTCTATTGTATATTTTCCCATAGCGCTCTTTCGATTTTTCAGGTATTGTTTTTGTTTGTATTTTATTATGTATATATAAATGTTTCTCAATAATTTTGGAAATACTGTTTTTATATAAAGTCGTGAGGCATTCCAAAATAAGTTAAATGAAACCATAAAACCAGATTTTCTGGTTAGTTGTCTTTAGTTCTGGTTAGTAAAATCCGTCTTTCCCGTTCTTGTTTTTGATTGAGTAACTTTTTCCTAGGGCTCTGCTTCCTTTTGGTTTAGGTTAGCAAACTGCCAGGTCATTAGGCTTCTTCTGACTTTAGAGCATTTAAAAATGCCGACTTCTTTATAAAAATGTTAACCTTTAAAATATAAACAACATTAAAGAGGTAAAATTGCTTATCTCATGACTCTCCGCATTGTTTAAAGAAATTCAAGATAGCCAATCGATTTATTTTAGCTCGGGGAATTTGAAATTAATAATAAAGAAAAACAATTGCATGAAAAACAAATGACTAACGCCATAAATATTGCGTGTGTTTTTCAATAAGGGTACTATAAGTCTATTTTCCACTGTTTTTGAGTTATTGAGGCTTACACACTAAACACTCACATTTTTGGTTTATATTATTTATATTATTTAATTAAATATCATCAATTTAAATTTAAAAAAATGATAAAAATGGGTTTAAAATCAACCCAACACCTCGACTCTTTTTAAAAGCACTGCGTAATCCTTCTTGAGAGTTAACAACACTTTTTGACTACAGTGGTTGTTTTCTGAACAAACTGCATAAAACCAAGGACACATTAACCTGACGTGTCGTGTCGTAATGTGCTGTGAAGTGTTGTGCCGTGAAACATTTCTCTGATGCATTTTTTATGATTTAACAATGACTTCTAGCTCGTAAGATGAACTACAAGTAGAAATTGAGGAATGTGGTGTTACTGTTGCTTATAATACATTACCCAGAAAAGAAAAGAAATTCTATTATTCAAAATTATTTAAAATTTAGTATCATTTGGGATATATCATAGTAAAAAATTACTTTTTAAAGATGTAAATTGCTTTTGTCTTAGTGAATACAGTTGTAAAAGATCAATTTAAAAGGTAACATTCAAAATACGACGGAATATGCTCTGACGCTCCGTGTCGAAACCTAACGAAAATCGGGATGGTCTGCATTCTATAGCGACACGACACGTCAGGATACAACACAAAGCCTAGCGTCAAACCAATTTGCACGGCGCGGTGCCCGTTAAAGCAATATAAATAAAAAATAGGTTTTTGATTTTTGTAACTTGTGTAGTTGCATGATGGGACGACACAACACAACATGCCAGACAAATGTCTCCGGCTTAAAGGTTTCAAATCCCATTAATACGAGCAGTGTGCGGCGAGTACTGGCGTACGGAGGCCAATGCACTCAAAGAGTGTATTGTTGTAAAATGTCCATACGTACAATGCACCCATGTGCAATGCACCATATGAGAAAACAGCAATTTTCTATTTTTTATTCTTCAAAAATCCAATCCTGGTACAGAGAAGAAGTGGAGTGAGGACTCTTTTATCTTTTAAACTTTTTATAGGGTAACAGTAGAATACGTAATACGTTGGTGTGTAGGTTTTCGAGAGGTGGTGACTTTTTTTTGCTCTTCAAAATTTTTAGCACATGGCACCCATATAAAAACCAAAAACCCGCCTAATGACTAGTACATTACCAAGAACAATACAAAAAAATGCTTACTGTTCTTGATAACTCATACCAAATAACTCATTTTTTTATACATTTAGCGAACATACAAAAAAGCCAGTTATCCATTTTAAATGATATTTCATTAAATAACTAATAATTAATAATTTAATAACCCAATTTAAACGACAAACAAAAAATTGCAGTAAACCAGTTACAGAGTTATTTTTCAATGTAAAAGTAAATATTAAACTATTTATTTTTGCAATGTAAAAATAAATATTAAACTATTTTTGAGTTTTAATTGCTTTCTAGAACATTTTATACAAATTGGTGGAGCGTAATCAAATTTGTTATTTTATATTATTAAATTATGCCAAGTTAAAAAACCTTTTTAAGTTACAAAGTTAGAAATACTAAAAAATAAGTATTAAAAGTACATTCTGTAACTATAATTAGTAACTAGTTAATATACATAATTTTTATACTACCTTTGTTAAAAGACACTTTGAAATCCTTTATAAAAATCGACAAAAATATAACTTGTTTTTGTATTAGGACAAAAAATAAATATTTTTTAACATGCACACAAAACCTAGAACATTGCCAATTTAAAACAATAACTAAAATCATATATTTGTTTCCTAAGTCCAGCCACACAGTTAAATCATTTTAAACAGTGACGTTACATCCACTAGTCAAGATTTTTTCATAGTATATTACAGCGATGACGAACCTTTTTGTATGAACGGGCAATTTTTGTACAAAAATGTAAATTGATGTCGTTGGCATACCATAAATAATTTTTTCACTGGTGTATTATATCAACGAGTGACAATTATGTATTTATGCATTTTAAACCCTAAAAAATATTTTAGGACTACTAACAATTGAAAAGTATTGTAAGTAATTGAGAAAGGTCCTACTTATTAAAAATAAATTCCGTGGCGGCACTACCGCGTTGTCTTTCAGTGAAGGTATGGTATGCAATAACTGCGTGTCTTATAGGGCTTGGACAATGTTAACGAAACATGTTACAAGATGGATTAAATGAAATATCTAATAATTCGATATTTATTGTACTTTAGTAAACGACATATGTCAATTAATTACTTAACCCCGGGAAAATAGCCCTATAAAAACTGTATTTTTAATCCAAAATACATATTTGGTTTTACGGGAACTTAAAATTGACGAACAAATAAAAAAAATGTGTAATTAAAGATTTTCTAAATTTCGTTGTTAATAAGCTTTTAGAGCCTTTACAATTCGTTTTAATTTTTGGAAAATATACGAAAAGGTTTAAAGAGTCCAATTTAATTTTGAACTTCGTGGACTAAAGTGGGTACTTTAGTCCCTCGTTTTAGTTCCCGACGGACTAAATTAAAGTTACATAAACAAGTGTTATTATAGGTATGGAGAGAGTTCAAGTTAAGATTGGGTAAAATTTAGGTAAAAGGTATTACTGCAACCAACAACTTTTGGCATTAAAATTATTCTAGGCGTGAAAATGGGGATCACGGATAATCTCGATTTTAAGGTTCTTTCGGTCGTATTCCCCAAGCTCTCACTAACTTTATCAGACTGATAGCAGCTAATACAAATGCTTTTTGGCATTGGCATTAGCTGCTATCAGTCTGATAAGGTTAGTGAGAGCTTGGTGAATACGACCGTTTAATTCTCTATTCAACACCACTTTGTTTTTAAAAAACGGCCAAATCTTTTCAGGCGTACAAGGTTTTGAAATTTGGATTAAATATGATATACTCTTGACATGGCAAAAGCCATTGGAACTACTTAATAAAATACAAATTTAGGGTGTTTCTATTTAATCTACATATCTAATGTTTATGTTTCTTCCTAAAAAAGAAGACCACCATGAAATTCAGCAAGTGATTTGATTTAAAAAATATATACCCACATCCAATCGTAAATCACATAACATTTTAAAGGATATTTATACTTTTTTAAACATATTATTCTCAAGTCTACGCCACTGCTATAACCATTTTAAATTTTAAATTCTTAATTGTTGATTCCTCTATTTGCCTTTATTAATGCCATCCATTATGTATGCATGTTTAAAGCTATACGTTTTGTTTTGTATTTATTAATTTTGTGGTTCGCATATCATTGCTTTCATTTTTTTTTCAAAATAAACATCAAAAGCTGTCTGTAATAAGGGTTAAGTCCATAAATTACGTGAGACAATTAGGGGTGGGGTCAAATCTACCTTAATCTCACTGTGGGGGAAAATCTGTGCAAATATCACGTAATTTTTCTTCTTAGAAACAGTCAAAAAAGGTACGAGATTTGGGCAGGCCCCCAAAGGAAAATATATTAGGGAGGGGTCAAAATATTGAAATAAACGCCTCACGTAATTTATGGAGGCCCCCTAATACCAGGTATTTAAACATTTTGAGGAGTTTCTCAAAATGAAAGAGTCACACGTATTGTAGACGCAATAAAAATAAATAACACTTGGTAATAAAATTAAAAAGAAAAAAAAACGATTTTTTTTAAACACATTAACGAAACGTCAAAAAAAATATTATTTTGGGCAAAATTGGGCCTAATAGAAGTAAAAATATATAAGGTCTTAAAAGATTCTGCATTTCATAATGCAGTATTTTTATGTTTCGGTAATTTAATATCGTTAAAGAAACTGGAGAAAAATTAGTCCCCCATACGAAGTGCTTAGCCCCTATACAAACAACCCTTAGTAAGTTTTTATTTTATTAGGCATCTGCAAGGAATATACTAAGATGCAAACTCTACATCAGTGCCCGTACTCTGTCCCTTGATAGAAAATACATTTCCTGAAATTGCTATATGATTTACATTGCATAGAAAGGAAATTTCTTCTCTATCGAGTTACAGAGTGCGGGAGCTGAATAACTAAATACGTGGACATAATGTCAGCTTTAAAATTACAAAAAAGTTATGACAAATTATTTTTTATAATATTTATGTTGTAACCACAGCGCCGATGTATCAATGAGTCCTTGCGTTAGGCTGAAAACATAGTAGTGCGACGAGGATAGCGGCGAGTAAACAACGCGACAAACCCGTCGCGTTACTATGTACGCATGCATTTGATTTTACACGTTTGAATTTGACGCAATTTTGCGTTGTTTGCTCACCGCTATCCTCGTCGCTTCACTATGTTTTCAGTCCAATATGGGAAAGGCGTAGTTACGACTTGTGTATTAGAAAGAAAAAGCTGAAAAATGTTTATGGAATTACTTACTTTGAGTATTTGAAATAATTTCTAACAAACCAACCAATTGCAAAATGTCTCTCATTTTCCTTAAAAGAAATATAAGAAAAAACACAAAATTTAAATTATTCGTCACTTACTTGCTAAATAAAGGTGACAAAACCTATGTTGCCCGAATATATTTATTTTCTGGTAACGGCGTTATTATTATTCATGAATTGTGACCAAACGGGAAAACAATAGTAACCTAATAAGCATTGAATAATAATTATTATTTTCCTAAAAAATAAACAATATTCTGGAATCAAAAAATAATAATAAAAATAAAGGCCTATATTTCGTGAAATAAGTTATTTTGTTTACCTAGAATTATTCGCTTTTAACAATTATTGCAACTATGACTCTTAGTTTATTTTAAATAATTTAAACTAAATTATTATACGCAAAAAACATAATAAATTAACTTTATAAAATTTTAATTTTTATAATTTGTATAGTAAAATTAATTTTCTGTAATAATATTTTAATGTATAACTAATTTGAAAGACAGATGTGCCAAGGTACCCCCAGACATTGTAAACGCTCTTGGAAAAGACTATGACTATAAAAACATTATTGCATTCCTTACTGCCACTGGACTTATAAATGAACTTTAAAAACTGTTAAGTAAATTTATTTATATGTAACTGATTGTTTTGCGCTAATAACCCTAATAGGTTGATGCACTAAATAAATAAATAAATAAATAAAATTTAGAGAATTGTTTAGTAACATTCCGTTTTTGATTAAATTCTGTTAATCCCAAAGACGTCGGTTTTTGTTAGAGCGCAACACGATTTGTCCGTGGATCAGCAATACAGGGTTTCCCACCGGGAACTGCTGCCGCCGATTTCTCGGAAAGTGTACCCGGCGTCCCCCACCGACATGCAATTAAAATATTTTGACAGTTCTACCACTTCCGGTTATACCGGAAGTTAATGTCAACTTCCTTATTTTAAATGGAACACCCTATATACTATTTAATTTTTAGTTTCTGCGTAAAATTCTAAACATAATTTATGTATAGTAGTATACCTAAGTCCAACCCTTTTTGACTTAAATGAAATTTTATGTTAAAAATGACATTTGCACGCTATTACATAACCATCTTTTTTTTCTAAACAAAAGCCTTTAATATGAGTTGGGGTTGGGTTTCTCGTAGAGTAAGAACTACTTTAGTAGACTGTATTGATATTTTCACAATAAAGAAATACAGAGTGGTCAAAAATAATAGTTAAAAATAAAAATGATAACGACAAAAACCCTAAAAGTCAATTTTTTAAATGGAAACCCCCATCTTTCTTTATATTATCCTATTAGGCACCAAAAACAAGGGTAAGTTTGTAGGGTTGGACCTAGGTATAGAACACTATACATAAATTATGTTTAGAATTTCACGCAAAATCGAGAAAATAAATAATATATAGGATGTTCCATGTAAAATAAGGAAGTTGACAATAACTTCCGGTATAACCAGAAGTGGTAAAGCTGTCAAAATATTTTAGTTGTATGTCCCCCACTGACTTTATATACTTACCAAATTTTCAAAATTTTTTGTTTTTATAAAATGCATTTCGGCAGACAAGCAAAAGTTAAGATTTACATACAGGGGCATTGTCTTCCTCCAATTTAAACATAACTGTTACCACAAGTACGGAAACAATTGTTATTATTAAACTTGTTCTTAATCTAACTTAGATGCTACTGAGGAAGATGTATTGTTTATTATGATTTTTTTTTTGTTAAAAAAGTAAATCACCTAAATAAGTATGTTATATCGAAGGAAAAAAGAAGTGGACACTTTTAAATTACAACTGTATGATGTGTGCTGCTAATTTTACTAAATACATAATGGTAAGTTTACATCTGACATTTATTGCAAGATATTTATCTCAGACAGACAAATCTGACTAATGTAAACGGTAAAAAATTATGCCTGATAGAAATTTTTAATTGTTTACTTTTCTTTCTGACATAAATATCATGCAATTAATGTCAGATGTAAACCTACCATAAGAGAGTAACTAAAGCAAGCTCAAAATCTGATAATTTCGATAACAAACAAAACAATAAAATTATCTTAGAGGATAAAAGGTCATTGAAAATTATAGTTTTTTGTAAACTGGGCGCGCGCGACACCAGAAATTGTGAAACTTCCACAAATGCAACGCGTGCTGTATAATTTAACAATTTTATTAGGTTACAAAAGTACGCGCTGTGCTGTGTCGCGTCGCATTCGCGTCTCAACTTGCGCCTTGCGTTACCTAGTAAGGAAAACATTAAAAAATAACATTTGAGCTTTTGCATCAAGCACTCGCAATTTTAGATATTTGGTACAGTAAACAAATTAAATAATTTATTATATTTTATCTTTTTTATAAATGATCTGTATGGTGAAGAAAAATACCTGGAAATAAGTATGTAAGATAACCTAAAATTTGCATATGCCAAAGGTGCTTAAATAATATTAAATGCCATATAACTGTGATGAATTTTAATTTTAATTATTTTAATAGATACATTATAAAGTTTTTATGGATAATGACTTGAGTCCTTGTAAAGCTCTGTTAAATCCCACCAACTCTTTTGACTATACTGTATAAGCAATATTTGATGGTATATCGGCCAGTAAAGCAACAACAATGGAAGCACGATTACCCATCCTATAAGACATGGTTAAATGCCGGCATTTGCGTTAGACCGATTCCTTTCCAGACATTACCTATGAAATACTTCATTTTGTTGATTCTGTATACGTGAATCATGCATATTTACTAAAAATACTGGAATTTTACGGTATTAGTAACGTTGATTAAATTTTGATAATTTTCATTTGAGTCTTTATTTCGTCTTAAACAGACTGGCCCACACAAAGTGAAACTGAAGCAAAAAATAATATTTTTAACAGAAATGGCAAAATTTTAGGTGTTAAAATATTATTAAACAGTATGAATGTGTGGTTTTCATATAAGAAATAAAAAATGTGATATTGACCCTTCTTTAAAATGCACCTTATATACAATATCTTAAATGAAAAGTGATAGACACTACTGTGTGTTCTAGTAGGAGTGGATAAATAATCTTATTTTAGACTGTGATCTTAATAAATAATTTTAAAATTATAACGTTATTATTCTTATTTTGTTGTTGTGTGTGTTCAATTTTATATTTTGTATAATTTCTTCGGTTTCTTTATTTTTTGAAATATTTCTTTAAGGCTATTTTAAAACTGTGTTTTTAAATAGTTTTTTTTCTGTATACTTTATAATAGTTGGTATAAATAATAAATATATTTGTATACACAATTTTTTGTTTATTTTTTAAATCTTTTCATAAAGAAGCATGAAAAAATATGATTGCAACCATAAAAACCCTGTTATCATTAACTTTAACTTGTAATAAATTAAGAAATCGATTACAAATTTCAATTAAGCTATTTTTAAGATTGGTAAACCTATTTTAGTTACCAGCATGTATGTAATGTTAACATTTTTGACTTTTTAAAGATTTGAAAGTGTCACTTTTCTGACTTTCACTTTCGACCCACCGGAAAAAGTTAACTTTCCTGCCGTGGCGCGAAAGTTAAAGTAACCCTAGCAACAGTCGCAAAAATTTAAAAGTTTGCCAACTTGACATATTGTCTCATATTTTAGACATCTCTGTGACACCTTTACGCGCGATAAATGTTTGGTGGCGTAACTATCTGACATAATAAAAATCATTTGACACATTTTTAATTGAACAAAATTAATTAAATACTTTGAAATGTAAGAAAATTATTGTAAATAAAATAGTATACAAACCTTGGTGAAAAGTTCTATGACTGTCTCGAGAAATAGTTTACGTCGGCGCTCGGCGCCTCTGTAAACAATCTTTTTCTCTTGACAGTAATGTAATACTTTCCACTTTGGTATCTAATGTACAATTCCTTAAAGTTACTGTTTTTTTGGTTTGTTCATTATTTTCTACTATAAAGAAGATTTATAGATTAGTTGACTAGGTACCTCTAGAATTTGCTTGTAAGTATCTGCTGAGCTCTTCAAGATCAGTCTGTTGTTGTTCTGTCTCTCCACCCAATGCGAAAAGATCATCTAGTATGGATATATCCCTCTGAATCTGTGTGAAATTTGTGTCCTTATTATCTTTGTGAGCAAAATGATACAGCATATACCTAAGAATAAAAAAGTGTCTTTAAAGAGATTGTGTGTGCAGCATGCAGCAAGTAATAAAGACAAAAACTTTTTGTCTTGCGATAACCAGCGTTTATTTGATTTTTGCTTTTTTGACAGTTCTCTCAATCTTTCTTTACATATAACATTTTAAAATAAATGTGCCCTAATGTACAAATTTAAATATTTACCGTTAACGCATAAAACATTAAAAAAAAAATTCTTGCAAAAAACAAGTTTGCATATTTGGATGTTATTGTTAATGTTTTTTATCAATCTTTCTAAAAATTTTCAATAGTATGAAAAATTAAAGTACTTTCCTTTTGACAAAAATTTATATTTTTTGACATACCTCGTATACCACTTCAAAAAATATATATCTGATTATTGTTATTTTATAGTAGGGGTGCCCACGATGCTAAATGGGGATTTACTTGAGCGTCAATTGGGTTGCAAAGCTTAGATGATAAGAGGAAAGAAATGTTATATAATGTATAAATTTTCATCGGTGGAGGAAGCGGCTTTAGATTTTTAAATGTGTCGAAAAAATATTATTATTTCGGTTGTGGAAATTGTTCGAATCGTATCATACTTTGCATTATCATTAAATTATGTTTTTCAAAATAAATAAAATCGCCACCTCGAAACTGTCAAATGACTTTTTTTGTAGCCCTCTGTTTCCTTTACGTCACTCCCAAATTGTCAGATTAGTAAAATATACACTGTTTAGCATGTAATTAACTCACCCCATCTTAATCTGACGCGCACGACAATTTCTAATGGATATATTTTTGTTTTTATGATCGGCTCTGTATACAGGGCTCATATTTGGTGGAGGTAATTAACCGGGTACAAGGTATCCTCCGGTATATTAATCTACCGCGCTGTAGTAAATCCCAAAATCCCCTTTTGGACTTCCCCACCATTAGGTTTTAGACGTGCAGAACTTTTGATAAAGTATATCCTTGTTTCGTAAAATTGATAATAAAGCAGTTTTCCATATTTTTCACTTAAGTAGACACACTGTACAGGGTCGGCCAAATTAAACTTCCACACTTTCGTTTCTTTAGGCCTAATAGGTAGATATGTTTTTTCTAGGTTTGCCAATTTTGGTTAAATAGATTTAGGCAGGACTAGACTTACGGGACTTTTTCCAAATTACTGTATTTAACCTCGTTGTAAAAGAAATCTGATTTAGCTACAATTAAGCTAATGCGTTTTTCTTGTAGAAAAACTATGGAATTATAATTATTTTAAATAAATAATGCTTCCCATAAAGCATGCATTTCTCTCGATTTTTTTTGTGTCCTTTGAATATCAAAAATGCGAGGTTATCATGGTTACTGAATTAGATCCTGACCAAACTTAACCGTAAATTATTTAAAAATAAACGTATTAGCCTATTTGTGGATAAACTTTATTTTTTTAACGCAATGCATATTTTTGGAAGAACTCCCGAAAGTCCAGTCCTGTTTAAATCTTTTTGACCAAAATTGGCAAACCTAGAAAAAACATATCTACCCATTAGCCCCTTAAAAAGAAAGAGATGGGCGCAGGTTAAAAAGTGTGCAAGTTTAATTTGCCTTACATTGTATATCATAAACTTATTTTTATCAGGGATACTTTGGGGCTTTGCAATGGTGGATAGGTCGTTAAAAAAAATGTATTTCATAAAAAAATATGATAACAGTGAGTTTAATTCTGCAGCGTTGAATTCAGTGGGTGGACTGGGGGGGGCGAAATTCCTCCTCGGAATAAAAAAACGTCCCCCGGAGATAATTGGAGAGCCGTATCTACTAGTATAATCTTAAAACATATAATTTGTTACATAATATAAAAACATTAAGTAAACGGTTGGTTTGGGTTGTACACTTAAACACCTTTTTTTTTTAATCGTGAACTTTTTTGAGGGCAATACATTTTTTTTTGGTTACTTTAGGATGCGCCCGGGAATATAAACCCCCCTCCTTTCGGAGAAAAATATCTAATTTTACTCACTATACTACTCTTATACAGGCTTTCCAGTTACTCTACCGACAAACTTTAAGGGGTGATTTTATAATAAAAATTAGGAAAAAACTTTATATCAATCAATCAATTAACCGATTATATAAACAATTATATAAACCTATGTCCTAAACGTCTTAGCTTTTAAAGTACAAGGTATTTTTTTTTAATAATTTTATACAGAAGATATTTTTATAAAATTTGGGAGACGCCTCCTATTATTTAGAAGACAATTTCTAGCATCCAAGACACAAAATAATTTTCACCAGTGTCGTCCTTGAGGGTTTTTGGGTAGATAAATAGATACAGATTTTTTTAAAAATTTTCTTTTAGTTTTGAACAAATTTGATCCTTCATTTTTTAACACGCTTTTATTAACTTGGGTTGTAACTATCTATCTATCAATCTGGCTATCTATGTAACGGAATCTTTGAGCCTAATTTTAACCAACTTCCAGCTATTCGATTTCTTTGAAACTTTGCACACTTATTAATGACCCATGACAATGCAATAATCTGCAAAAAGTATCCCGTTATCTTGTTTTTAATCGCCAGGAAAAAAAAATTCCACTATATTATAAAAACAACACCTGGGTTGCCATCTGTTGGCAATATTTCAAACTTTGCCACTCAATGGAGAAGAAATTTTTTAGTGGGTTGCCATCTGTTGGCAACATTCCAAACTTTGACTGGGTTGCCATCTGTTGGCAACATTTCAAACTTTGCTACTAAATGGAGAAGAAATTTTTAGTGGGTTGCAATCTGTTGGAAACATTACAAACTCTTTGTTCACTAAAAAATTTTTTCGCCATTTTGTCAAGAGTAGCAAAAACTAAAAATGAAAAATAATTAATAGTTTAAAAAACTAAAAAACACGCTTTTATATGCAACCGAACTAAAAATTAGAAAATAATTTTTCATTAAAAAAAATATTGTCATTTCATAGTAAAAAGCGTGGGGTGTTTAATATATTAAATGTTATAATTATTATATTTGCCAATATCTATGATGGAAAAGTTATGAAAAAATAGTAAAATGCACCCCACGCTTTTTACTATGAAATGACAATGTTTTTTTAATGAAAAATTATTTTCTAATTTTTAGTTCGGTTGCATATAAAAGCGTGTTTTTTAGTTTTTTAACTATTAATTATTTATTTGATGAACGGTTTTGGCCTATATAAAGAGAAACCATTTCTCGGCATGGTCAAATCCTTATCTAATTAAAAAATTAACATCAAAAGTTTTTTTAACTGTAGAATTTGATATTAGTCATACAAAATAACCATGCCGAGAAATGGTTTCTATTTATTTACAAGAGAAAACCGCACATCAAAAAAAAAGTTATTGGGCCAAATTTGTTCCAAACCAAATGGGAATTAAAAAAAGCATATTTTGGAAATATGCAGTGGTGTACTCTTTTTTAATATTTACCTTAAACCCCTCATGGATGGCCCTGGTCAATATTTGTTTTTCTTGTATGCCAAAAAATGTCTTATGACGCATATAAAGCGTCCCCAAAATTGTATAGAAATATCCTAATTGGTACTAAAGTTTTTATTCTGGTTAGTTAAATCTTATTTTTTTAATTCCTTAATTAAACCTCCATTACTGTCAAAAGCTTATAAATCGATAGAAGCTGCAGCTAACCGCTTAAAGAGGCACTCGTAGTGTTTTCTAATGAATATTTACCGATTTAATTGTAATGATAAGAAACTAAAAAGCTAAATATAATCATTTAAAAAAATTGAACCGAATTTAAAAAAATTAGTAAAAGTCACTTAAAAGTAAAAAATAATAAAATTACTCAATGTTAATAACTAAATAAACAAAAGATTTTATACTTTTATGCAATATGCTATTATCCGACTTCTTTTTATTTTATTATTTTAACTTTTTAGTGACTTTTAAATTTTTTTTTGAAGGCGGTTCCATTTTTTTAAATGATTTTTTTATGTTTTAATATAATACTTACCAAACGTTAGTGTGTCCCATAATCCATGTAAGAGCGGTTTTTCCTATTTTCAATCCTATAAGGTCGTCTCCCAACATGATACTGATATTGGTGAGTGTACGAACATTAGTTGGTAAAACTTATTTGCGCTATTTGGCTTAATAAACGGTTACGTTATTTCGTTTGCTGTTTTTAAATTTGGGTATAGGTAAATTCTGAAACCAACAAAAAATAATTTTAGTAAAATTTTAATTGGTAAAAGCAAGGGACAAAGTTAAGTATAAATTTATTTTACCAAATACCATGTAAGTAAATTTTTTTTAGCACACAGAATTTCATTTAGAAAGCTAACGAAATAAAGTCGTGACCGCTACACACCGTACCCTAAAAAAGATCACACAATGGTTATCTTATAAATAAAAATAATTGTAAAAAGTTCTGTTTATTATTGGTACCTGAGGCTAACAAGTAAAATCATAAAAACAATTTATTTTCCATTCTATTTCTATTATTCGTTTTGGAGGCACTAGGGCACCGAAAACGGATGTTCGCCCGCCCCACTTATTGGGATACTGGTCAATTCGCCAGTCACGATTTAAGGTCTGGCCACACATAACCGCAACAAGCCCGCAGCCGTGCGTCTCGCTGGTAAAATGTATGGGAATGCGGTGCAAAAAGGGTTTGTATTTAATAAAATTGCAATGATAAGAAAATGTTATACTACGCTTTAAATTACACCTGACCATAAAATAATCAAAAACACAGTTTTATCTATACTACACTCAAAATTTGAATAAAAAGGAACAGAGATAAGTAGGAAAATTTGTTTTATTTAAACAGAGAGGTATACATACATATAACAATAAACTCAGCTTGACCAAAATGCTTTTTATATTTTTGAAGGCATAAAAAGTGCTTTAGAATTTTTCGAATTAATCTACCCCACTCTTCTCTATCATTGTAAATCTGGGCTCGGTGCGGCCTTGGTGCGGTTATGTACCTTTAGTCTGACCACAGCCCGCAGCGTAGTTTAAATAATTCAAATTAAGCTTGCAACATTGGTAAAAAGCCCTCATTGGCATAATTTTGAACTAGTAGTATAAGAGTCCATGACAATTAATGGTCAAGTTTTGCTTGTTGTTGTGGCATGAATATCGTGTTTTATTTTTATTGAATAAATGCAATAAAAAATACAAGAAGAATTATTCTACAATCTGTGCTTAGTATTTTGGTAGTTGTCATCATAGATTCCGTTAAAAATCCTTCCATGAAGCAAAAAGGTGCAAAATCGGATTTGTTATGCCTGCAATTTAAGAGTAAATATTCAAGAACTTACGTTTTGTCACTTTATATAAAATTACGCGGAACGTTAGCTAGTAACTACTCTTTGATTTATTTAGGTTTTTGGACTATGATGCCTTATATTTTGTCTAAAATGTATTGTATCTTGTTTTTAAAAGTGCTTGCTTCTAGCCAAGACGCAAACCCAAAATCGTATATTTCTGTAAATATGGTAAATATTTTCGACACTTTTGATCTAGATACCCAGTTTTATCAGCTGATTGACCGAATTGCAACACTGCTGCTCCTTAATTTAAATTCCCTTTAGCCGTGCGTCTCGCTTGTAAAATGTAGGAGAAGGCGGGGCAATTTAATATTAAGGTTAAAGCACACTAGGAGCTCAGGTCTCTGTAAGCTCACCGACCGATTAGAAATCTTACATGCTATCTAAATCTCATTGCATTTAAACAGCATGTTAAATATTTGATCAGTCCGTAAGCGTACCGAGACCTTAGCGCCTAGTGTGTTTTGACCCTAAAACTTACAGTTTTCCAATAACGTAATGAAGGGTTCCGAAAATATTTTTCTAGTTTAGGTCTAAGGACACGGCTGCTCAAGTTTACTAAACAAAATAAGGGTAGATTGTTATATAATAATGATTAAACTGGTGTAAAATGCTCTATGACCTAACCTTGCAGGAACTTTACTCCTCACATTGAATTATGAATTTCTTAAAAACATAAATAATATAATCAGGATTACGGACAAAAATAAAGGTGCTGAAATGATTGGGTAAGAGAATTTAGAAATCATATTCAAGAACATACATAGTCTTGGAAAACCTAGACCAAGAAAAAATGCATTTAATAAACTGGCCGTACCTGATTTGTTTGATATATTATTAGCCATTTTTTCTAGATTCAGAGCCATATTGTTCTGCTGACTCACTTAGTTTTGTAAGATATAACTTTTTAATTTATGCTGGGTCTCATATCAGGAAGTAGATTATATTATATTTTTAGGGTTTGGATAAGATTAATTAAGTTATTATTATACTATAGATCTGTAATACTACGCTTTAAATAATAACTATTAATATAATAAACGGTGACAAAGGTTTACACAGTTCTACCTTCACTTAAAGTTTGGATGAAAATAAACAGAGGTAAGTAGAAATATCTAGTTAACTAACAGTAGCGTTAGTTATAATATTAATACTCAATGCAATAAACTTGGCTTAAAAAATGTACCTATTTAATATTTTGATATCATAAAAACTTTTGAAATTTGCCGAAACAATCTGCCTTACTTTGCCGTACTCTATGGTTAGCCGGACCCGGTTCGGGCACTGTAAATTTATGTGTGACCTGACTTTTATTCCTAGAGATTTTGATCTTATACGATTTAAAACCGTGTCGAAAACCGCCGACTTTTGCAAAAAATTAATAAAATTAAATGCACATTAAAATTACAATTTGTAAAATGCCTCCCGCAAATACAGTAATAACCGGCCTCTGTCCAAATTCCCCTTTTTCTTCACAGGTACGTACCCGTAACCTCCATAGATCGACGTCACCACGTGTATGTCCAAGAAAAGGATTTATTAGAAATCTTCTCGGATCACGAAACACAAGTTACGATAACTTAAACGGTCAGTTTGAATTTCTGCTCGGTTCCTAAAGGAACAGCAAGATTTGTTCCACCCGCCGAATCGTAGCGCTTCCCGGGAAAGCTATGTAGATTCAACTACACTTGGGTTTAGTTCAAAAGCCGAACCGGAAGTGAAAAAAAAACAATTTCAAGTACTAAATAAAATTAAATTATAAGTTCTTACAAAACCTTGAGAAAATCAAGACTATTCTAAAGATCAAAGATCTTAATTCGGAAATTTTTCCAAAACAATAAAACCGGAAACAAATAAACCAGTTTATATCAATCTTTAAATGTAGTAAAGAGTGTACTCTTTCAAGGTTGATTATTTATGCATAATATTGCAATGATTTCCTGAACAAATATCTAGAATTATAAGCTTGATTTTATGTGTTCTACTATTAGAAATAGAAATTGACAATTGTTTTCGTGTTTTTATTCTTTATTTATGTATATCTATACCTACTATAACATTATAAATAGGTAAAGTTTGTAACTTTAATTTTTGTTTGTTTGTTTGTTTATTTATTTGCAAGGGCTAATCTTCGGAAATACTAAACCGATTTCGGAGTACTATAAGCTAAATTTTATAACAATTGAACAAATAGTTCAGA